>OZ035838.1:7170565-7200565 GCA_964034765.1 Knipowitschia caucasica | reverse complement strand
AAGAACTTCTGAACACAGGACCAGCCATGTCCTCTCTCTGCCGGTCTGCAGGGGGCGCTGTCTGCTGTGGTCAATGCAGCAGCTGTGATACAGCAGACACACAGAGATGCACTCAAACACACTCACACACAAAAGCACACACACACAGGCACACACACAAACAGAGGCGAGAGGAGCTGGATAAAGATAGAGGAAATGACAGGCCCATACACACACAAACACACACACACACAGACCAGGGAGAGAGACTGGAGAGTAATATGAATAATCATATAAATGATGCATCGGTTTAATAAAGTAGTAAGTAAGTAAGTAATCTTTATTTATATACCGCCTTTTCACTGCAGATCTGAGTCTCAAAGCGGTTTACAATTGTTAATTTTGGGCATTTGTCCTCTCACTCCACACAGAGATGGGAGCAGGGTCACCTGTACAGGAGGCGCATGCCAGAACATATTTTTAGTGGTAGGGGAAACCGGAGTACCCGGAGGAAACCTACGCAGACACGGGGAGAACATGCAAACTCCACTCAGAAAGGCCCTGGTCCGACTGGGATTCAAACCCAGGACCTTCTTGCTGAGAGGCGAGAGTGCTATCCACTCTGCCACCGTGCCGCCCGTGTATATAAAGTGCTTTTATGGACACTCAAAGATGCTTCACATGTCATTATTCATTCGCTAGTAGTTCACATAGTGGTGACAAACTATACTGTAGCCACAGCTGCCCTGGGGCACACTGACAGAAGCAAGGCAACTAGTATGTAGCATCTGCCCGTCAAACCACCACCAACCATTCACACACAAGACTCAATCTGGCAAAGGGGGTGAAGTGTCTTGCCTAAGGACACAACGGCAGTTTGACACTTTACAGCCGCAGCCGCCCCACTGTGGCATCAGGTGTTCCCAGAGGTTAAGTGTCTTGGACACAACGACAGTAGACAGTGGGAGTCGGTGGAGAAAGTCTTGTGGTGGGCTCGAACCCACAATTTTCGGGCTCAAAGGCCAATGCTCTACCAACTGAGCTACTATCGCCCCGAGTAAGTGGCAAGAGAGAGACCAGGAAGAAAAACCAGAAAAAGAGACTAGAGAGAGACCAGAGATTGACCAGAGGGACCCACACACAGACACAGATACAGGAGAAAGGAGCTGGATAAAGATAGAAGAGATGACAGGTCCGCACACGCAGATACACACACTCACACACACACACATACACACACACACACACACACATGGACACACACACACGCACACACACTCACACACACATGCATACACGTTGTTTTGGGGAGAACAGAGCCCGCTCCTACTGTAGCTCCGTGTGGAGTGAGAGGACAAATGCTCAAAAATAACAATTGTAAACCGCTTTGTGACTCTGTGAAAGGCGGTATATAAATAAACTTACCTACTTACTTACTTACTCTGAGGGTATTCTGTGCAGTAATAATAACCACTGACAAAGAAAAAGATGAGAGAAAAACCTTCAGGGAACATTGTGGATATTCACATAACACACATCATTATAAACACAAACACACAGAGGACTCAATAACTTTAACATGTAGAATTATCCATAACATTCTGTGCAAACACACACACACACACACGCACACACCAACAAACACACACACGCACACACATAAACATATTTGGACTGGTCAATATGGTGACGCATCTTATTACACACACACACACACACACACACACACGCACGCACACACACACACACACACACACACATATACAATAGAAGAACCTAAAAACCAACAGCAGAAATACCCAGGACAGCAGACAATGAGACGTCCATGACACACCAACAGACACACACACACAAACATACACACAAACATACACACAAATACATAGAAGAACCAATACTAACTTTAACATCTAGACTTATCCAGGACAACATTGTTGAGTCTCAAAATAGAAAGTTAAGACTTGGACAGATGATCAGCTAATGTCAACACAACAAGTGGAGTGTGTGGGACGGTCCCACTGCCAGAGGAGGAGGAGGAGGAGGAGGAAGATGTAGAACTCCCTCCAGAAGAGCAACAAGCAGAGGTGTTGAAGCAGAGAGAAGAGCACAGTCCAGAGTCTCTTCGGTCCTGGGGCGATCGCGGCTGCACCTGCTTCAATGACAGCCTGAACTTTAAGCCCCGGATCCATGAATCACAGCAGCATGACAGTAAGACACGCAACACTTTCAAACACCATTGACACCACACACATGCACACAGGCGCACGCAAACACGCACACAAACAAGCGTACACACAGAGCTGGTCAAACTGCTTAAGGAAACAAGAAACATCTCTGATCTCTCTCTGGTCCCTCCTTCTGGTTTTTTTCTCTCTCTCTGGTATCTCACTCTCTGATATCTCTCTGGTCTATCTCTCTGATCGCTCTCTGGTCTCTTGCTGGTCTCTCTGGTCTCTCTCTCTGCTCTCTCTCTGCTCTCTCTCCGCTCTCTTCCCTTCCTCTTGTCTTTCTAAGGTCTCTCTCTCACAGGTCTCTCTCTAGTCTCTCTCTTGCCTCTCTCTCGGGTCTCTCTTAGGTCTCTCCCTGGTCTCTCTCTTGTCTCTCTCTCTCTAGTCTGTCTCAGGTCTCTCTCTCTCTCTCTCTCTCTGGTCTTCCCTTATCTTGTCTCTCACAGGTCTCTCTCTATAGTCTCTCCCCTGTCTCTCTTGTCGCTCTCTGGTCTCTCTCTTCTCTCTCTCAGGTCTCTCACTTGTATCACTCCTATCTCTCTCTGGTCTGTCTCAGGTCTCTCTCTCTTTCTCTCTCTTAGTTCTCTCTCTGGCCTCACTTGGGTCTCACTCGGGTCTCTCTCTCTGGTCTCTGACTTGGACACGGCTTAAGCTTGGAGACGTTTGTTATGGTTTTGCTGTGTTTGGGCTGAAGAGAATATTTGCCAATGGAACAAGCAGTTTTCCTTTTTTGTGTGTATCTATAGAAGAAAGTAGAGAAGGCAGGACTAAAGCTGAGGTATTTGTCAGTTATTTGCTTTGAGTTTGGTTCAAATAATGTGAGAATTTATTTTCTACAGAACAAACTTTGATGAGATTTCCTTCGCATTGTTAAAAAAGGCTGCTATGTGTTATTGTTTGTAATCTGGGGCCATTTGGTTGGTTTCAATTTAGGCAAGGCAAAGCAAGGCTAGATTATTTGTATAGCGCATACATAAGGCTACTCAAAGTGCTGAACAAAACAAGAAAAGAAAACCACACAAGGCATTGGAATCATGAAAAATCACAGTACATAAAAAAGGTAAAGTCCCTCAGTTGTATGCACAGCAAGCCAGGATTTGAACATTGTCAGAGAAGAAGCTCCTCAGAGTCTTAGCAGGAGTCTAACCTGACAGAACTTGAGAGATTCTGCAGAGAAGAATGGTAAAAAATGTGTGTGCCAAACCTGAAGCATCCTCGCAGGAAGACTTTGTCAGTTTGCGGCATTGGTCGATGTAAGAAAAATATACAAACTAATATATTTGGGAGTTGGGTGGATTTTAAAAATATTTAGTGTAGTTACATCAGATGGGAGCCGCTTTGCAAACTGTAATATAATTTCATTGCAGAATATCTATGACACAAACACTCGCCATAGCACTGTATAATTTGATGGTCTCATTAATGGTGTGAATTCTGAGAGCTCTCAGAGACATCGATCCAAACAGGATCTTATTTGTTTATCGCGTTGTTTATAGAGACAATACTATTTCCAGTCCTGCCAATTCCAGTTTGGGCGGATTCCGCCGTGTCTTAAGTAACGGAGACGCACAGGGACGTCCCGCTGAGAGAAGGCTCCTGTCAGCTCGTTTCACTGGACTTAAACCCAGCAGACTCAGAGTATGGCAGGTATGCAGCTCCATGAGTGCCCTGGGATCCTGCTGGAGGCCGAGCCGACAGACACGCTGCTAAAAACAACTGTTACGCTCCAGAACGGCAGCACAAATCATGTCGAATTGAATGTCAAAGCAGTATCTGTATCTATTCACTGTAAAAACACATGGGTTGGAAAGAATACCACTGCTATTGCGCTGGTTAAGACAATATTAGTGAATTAGAAGTGGTGGTCACCATGGTTTGCATGATCTCCACATATCTGCATAGGTTCCCTCCGTGTGCTCCTGTTTCCCCTACCACTAAAAACAGTGCAGGGTTCTGTCATTGATGCATGGAATATGTTTGAATGAAATAATAAATAATCACAGAAGATTAATAAGAGAATTACAGTCCTTCAGTTGTTTAACCTGGATTTGAATATTGTCCGAGAAGAAGCCTGTCTCACATTTTCAGGAAGACTGTTCCAGATTGCAGCTGCATACAGTACGTCTGATTTGTATGCAGCTGCAAACATGTTACACATACATAACATATTAGAAAACCTACATATGTCCTGAGTTTGCATGATCTCCTCATGTCTGCATAGGTTCCCTCCGTGTGCTCCTGTTTCCCCTACCACTGAAAACATGTACACTAGCTGACCAATCCTAGCATCTACAGCTAGAGAGACCAGTGGTAATCCCGGGGTACCGCTGGTCTCTCTTGTCTCTCTCTTATAATAATGAAATTTATTATTATAATGACAATGACAAAGAATCATGAAATGTGAAGCATCTTTGAAAGTCAGAAAAGCACTGTATGAATCCAATGCATCTTTATTGTTATTATTTCCTTGCTGATGCAGGAGGGTCTGAGGACAGTGGTGATCCAGGACATTTATTAACATGTATCAAACTTTCTGAACAATGGTCATCGAACTGTTTGATTCTCTGATCTGTTGTTGGCAAATCCAAAACTTTGTAAAGTCCTCTGAGCAAACAGCTGATTTAGAACCATACACAAACATATGGAAAGGTTTTGTCAGCTATAGTGTGAAGGAATGTTGTATATCCAATTGCGTCTCTATGTGTCGCTAGGTTCAAAGATCTGTGAGCAGATTCCTCAGTAAACAGACCAACAGATAAAACAACTTCTGAAAGAATTGTTCATGAAAAGTAGGTATTACCAGTTATGTATTTATCTCTTTGAACTATTTGATCACCTTTACTTGGTGTCTACAGATCTGAAACAAATAGGGATCAGTACGAGTTGAGCATTCTGGCTCCACCTAAATGTTACCACTTGTAAATAGAACAAAATGTAACAAAACAATCCCGTAATGACCTGTAATGATACTCATTGTGGATCTGTGTGACACCAGATCTGTCTGTGGTCCCAGTGTGATCCAGCAGCTGTGTGGAAACATCCCTCTGTGTCTCTGCCTCCCACTCTCTCCCCCTGGTCCTCCCTCTCTGTACAGCCCCCAATACATGCAGCCTGTTCTGGAATCTGAATTTAAAAACAACCAAGAGATGCATCACAGTAGTCTCCAGCTGTTCAAAAATCTCAATCTTCAATGTCACAGAATGTTGTTTTTCTAACTTTAAATTGTGTCTTATGTGTCACTCAGGTTCATCAAAGCAGATTCTAGTAAACAAACCGTTAGATAGAAAAGTTTTAAGTGAATCATTGCATTTGATTTGAAGCCTCTCTTCCAACAATCTCAGTCTTTTCACCGCTGTAGCTACTGTTGCAACTTTTATGGACATTGGTCATGTCGACATGTGTCATACGCCCCTTACGGAACAATGGCTCTATGTGTTATCTACCATTGCATTTTACTGTTTTTGAACTCTTTGATTCTCTGATCTGTTCGAGATTAGGGCTATACGCAAAAACACTTGCAGCCGAGTGTGAAGCGGCTGGGATGAGAATCAGCTCCAGATCTGAAGCCATGGTGCTCCTGAAAAAGGTTAAGCACCTTTTTCACCCTCTCCAGGTGGGTGGAGCGGTCCTTCCTCAAGTGGAGGAGTTCAAGTATCTCAGGATCTCGTTCACAAGTGATTGAAGGACGGAGCGTGAGATTGACAGGTGGATCGGTGCAGCGTGCCAGAGTTGAGGGAGGGGTATATCTTCTTTCCCTCCCTCTGGTCATGAGCTTTGGATAATGACCAAAAGAACGAGATCATGGATACAAGCGGTCAGAATGAGTTGTTACTGGGTGGTGCCTTAGAGATAGGGTGAGAGGCTGAGTCACACGGGAGGAGCTCAGATTAGAGCTGCTGCTTCTCTACTTTGAGAGGAAACAGTTGAGGTGGCTCGGGCATCGGTTCCGGATGCCTCCTGGGAAGGTTTTCTGGGCACTTCCCACCGGGAGGAGATCCCGGGGAGGAGGCAGGACACACTTGAGGGACTATGTCTCTCAGCTGGCTTGGAAACACCTTGGGGTCCCACCGGATGAACTGGAGGAAGTGTGTTTGGACAGGCAAGTCTGTGCGTCTCTGCTTAGACTGCTCCCCCCACGACCCGGCAATGGATGAAGCGGAAAAAATGTATGGATGGATAGTTGGATGAAGTAACTTACCACCAGCATGGAGTGTATGAATAATGTGAGGGGCTGATGCCATGTTTCATGTGTGCTGCTCTGATCGCCACCCCCACCCAGAAATGGATTAAGGGGAAGAAGATGGATGGATGGATAGTGTTCTAGGTGTCACGAAAGGCACTGCAGAAAGAAAATGGATATGGATACTAAATTAGACATTTCTAATCTGTCGTGACATGTTTGTGGCTTCTCTCTCGCTGCGTGGAGTCACCAGCTGGAAATGACTTCTGAGAAAGAGGGCACTTGAGGTAGAAGGATGCCGACTATTTCAAAACAGCACTTTTATAACCAGAGCGATGACAGCCGTTGTTATGAGGCCACACAACTGTCAATAGTAATGGACAGGAGAGAGACTGATCTCTCAGGTTAGATTTCATATACAACAAACGAAAATCAGAGAGACAAAGACCTGGATTAGTGTGAACAGAGAAACCTGGCAACGTCCCTGAGATAAGATAAGAGATCTCTTCTTGGTCCCACGGAGGGGAAATGTCAGTGTTGCCTCACCAGTTACAGAACAGAATGAGGAGCACACAGCACAAGATGAATAAATGAACAATAACTTAATCCATCCATTGTCTTCCCCTTGATCCATTTCTGGGTCGGGGGGGTGGCAGTCAAAGCTGCACCCAGCACACATAGGACCACTTCATATTTCACATAACTTCATACTAAAATAAAATTAAGTCTCTTACTTTGGCAGAATAAAGAAGCAGGTATAGGTTTAGCTAAAGCATTAGTATTTGCTGTGTCCACTGTTATGTTTTTTTTTTTTTCAATTGAACGTCTGTATCTTGTTTGGTTTTCATGCTTGCTGTATAAAACAAATATGTTTTGAATAAATACGTATACCTTAATATAGGAGCAAGAATAAAATCTCTCACTTTAGCATAATAATGGTGAAAGTAATGTTTATTTATATAGCGCGTTTTTCAGACCAAGGTCACCCAAAGCGCTTTACAATGTTCAGAGTTCAGATATTGTTCCAATCATTCCACACACGGTGATGACGGAAGCGAGTCGCCGAACACACTGGACCATCAGCTCCAATCAACACCATCCATTCACTCTCTCATTTACATTCATACCTATTGTGCATGTTTTTAGTGGTAGGGGAAACCGGAGCACCCGGAGGAAACCTACGCAGACACAGGGAGAACATGCAAACTCCACTGTTCCGACCGGGATTCAAACCCGGGACCATCTTGCTGAGAAGCGAGAGAGCTATCCACTCAGCCACCGTGCTTCTAGCTTTAGCTCAATAAAGAAGCAAGAACAAAGTATAACATCTCTGCATGCTTTATTATTTAAAAAGTTGTATTGTTGCAGTAATAGCAGAACAAGTATAAATCCTGTATATTCCAAGAATATATAATTGCATGTATACATTTGTACATGTTAGCAGCGTGAGGGTCTGGGGCATTAGTGACTCAGTAAAATGACAGTGGACACATTCTGTATTGCACATTCTGACATTATTGCACAGATAGTTCTACTTCTATCTCCTCTTCCTCTCTCTTCTCTCTCCTCAGTTTCCCCCTCACCCTCTCTGCTTTTGTCTTTGGAACCGTGTGGATTTAAGACACTATTATCAGACCTGTTTATGTCCCCGGTCTGCAGCCCCCTCGTCCCCCTGGTCCACTCGGGATAACGTCCAAATACCGCCGAGTCCTTAGCGTTGATTTAGCGTTCCAGAAATGTAATACCTCTCATTTTATCGTCCGTCATTAAATGCACTGCCAAACTTGAGAGGTCATTTGTGTAGCTGCTGAAGGAGTATGGCATGCCACAAGAGCAAAGGAGCGGGAGGGTGTTGCCAATAGACCAGATGGTTGTGGGGTTGATTTCTGCTTTGATCTGGTGCTAGTGATGGCATGCCCATGAGCAAGGCACTTAGACAAGTCCTCGTTGTTTTCGTATCGACTAAAACTCAAGCTTGGGCTGAAGGTTCTGTACTTCTCATATGCCGAGGGTGACTTCAGGTCCCTCCATGGGGCTGTGTGATGATTTACAGTTTGTACAATTTTTCTCTGGGTTAAAAATATAAATGATCGGGTTGTTATTCTCAGGTCTCTGCTTCCTGTGGCTCAGAGAGTAGACTTTAAAGCAGCTCTGTTTGTTCCAAGTCTCTCCAGGGCCTCGCACCAAAGTACATCTGTGACATAATAGTGCCATATGAACCAACTCTGAGGAGCACAGGGACTGGCCCCCTGCTGGGACTCTGAGGAGCACAGGGACTGGCCCCCTGCTGGGACTCTGAGGGGCACAGGGACTGGCCTCCTGCGGGGACTCTGAGGGGCACAGGGACTGGCCTGCTGGGATACAGATTTTGCAGCTAAAATCTGAAAGAACACGATTTCAATGGCTTGTGTGATTGTTTCTATCTTGTTTTGTTCAGCACTTTGAGTTACCATGTGTATAAACTCCTCCTGTGGACTCACCACCTGCAGAGGATCAGTGAGGGGCTGGTGCTATGAGACTTGGGTGGCATCTCTGATTGCCACCCCCCTGACCCAGAAATGGATTAAAGGGTAGAAAATGGATGGATGGGTGTATAAACTGTGCTATACAAATAAAACTCAAATTTTTCCTCAATTCATCCCGGTGCCAAAAGTCAGAGTCCTGATATGTTTATACTTACTTATTCTTATCTATACTTACGTTTCTGTCTGTATCTGTTCAGCCGGCGACGAAGCTCCTGGACGAGTTGTGCCTGTTGACGTCGCAGTCTCTGATCTCCATGGAAACAGCAGAACACTTCCAGGTCCTGAAGCTGCTGGGAGAAGGCTCCTACGGGAGAGTGATGCTGGCCGTGCACAAGCAGAGAGGTGACTACGACTCAGTATAAGGTTCATAAAAATATAGTATTGTACAGTATGTATCAAAAAGCCAGTTTTCACCAGCTCTACTTGGCCCTACTCTTTACCCAAGTTTACTCTTTACTCCACTCTCCCAGGCCGAGCTGTGACTCTGGTCTGTGAAAGGCGCATAAGGATCACTTACTGTATTTTTCTGACTATAAGCCGCAGGCTCTAATTTTAAGAAAGAAATTTTGAACTTGTATTATAAGCCACACCTGATTATAAATCGCACCTGTCCCACACTGTAATTCTGAAAAATTTAGCTCAAAGCTTGAAGTGAGCCACTGACTGTTCTTAATCTTCCAGTGTGAGGCAGAAAGATAAGGAGAACATATTTGAAGCCTTGTAGTCTGGATTTTACAGCACTTACTTTGCCAACTGACAGTGATTGGCCAGAGTGCTTTAATTTCCCCGGAAACTGGTTTGTTGTGGGCAGGTTGCGAGTGTACGGTAATGGAATAACAGCAATGGTAAATGGAGAGGAATGGAAACACAAGTAGAGTAGAGTAGAGTAGTGTAGAGTAGAGAAGAGCAAAGTAGAGTAGAGTAGAACCAAGTATGGTTGGTGGAAACAAGTCTGAAGAGAAACTCATGCGACCTCTGTTGTTGTGTTGTGTGCAGGAACCCCGATGGCTCTGAAGTTCTTCCCTCGTGAGTCGACCTCGATGCTGACGTTCTTGCGGGAGTACAACCTCTCCCTCTCTTTCTGCTCTCACCCGTCCCTCACCCGCGCCCTGGGCATCGCCTACTCCACCCCCTCACACTACGTCTTTGCTCAACAGGCCAGTCTGTGCGGAGACCTGTATGACGTCATCGTGCCAGAGGTGAGCGAGGCAGGAACTGAGAAACCAAGATTTTTCTTTCATAAGTAACACATGTTCTTTGAGTGAGGGTGGTCCTCTCTTTGTCATGTTTTTGTCTAGAAAAGCTGAACTAAAAGGATTAAGGCTATTGTAACGCTCTTTAGGGCTAGGTCGGGTGACTGCGGAACAAGTGCTTAACTGACCAGAAAACTGGCTCGGAGGGGAGCCATAGAGTGAATGAAAAAGGAAAGAAGCAAATGGTTGATTTGAATTATGTATTCTTATTATATGGGTAGGTGCCCTCAATGACAATGAGGGAAAAAAAATAACCAAATATGTAGGATTCAAAACAAAACAACTATGAGGAAACGAATGAATGTGTTAAACAAACAAACAAACAAAACAAAACAGGCAACTCGTGTCCTATGAGTTCTTTCTATACAGTTCTATACAAGTTCCGTTTGGTCGCATTGTTTCAATATCCGGAAGTTATTTGTAATATCCAAAAGTTATTTGTAAATCCAAAACGTTTGTAATATCCCAAAGTTATTTGTAAATCCAGCAACGACTCCAGTTCTTTTACATCAGGAACAAACAAATAGACGTCGATCTCCTACCATGAGGTGGGGGCTCTTAGCTCGCCATCATAGTCCACGAGGAGGGGTAAAGGGAGGGGTGAAAAAACCTGACCTACACGAGGTCAAAGGAAAAAACCCAAATTATGACTCATAGTAAAACCCAAAGCTCTATACACACACATAACAATGAAGAAATATAACAATCTACAATGGGGTTTGTAAACATAATACATTATGAAACATAGTTCATTAGTCACATAATTAATTAAGTGCACTTTAAGTAAAGATGTGGCTATGTTCTAAATATCGATCAAATCAAAAGTGCAACGAATTCAAATATTAATCAAAAGATCTCACTCATGATCGTCACCATGGGGTCAATGCAGAACAGTCATGGCCAAACCAAGTATACACGCCAAAACCATTCGTTCTAATTATATCCAGGACGGATTTAAACAACACAAGGTGTCCTTAACTTAATAAAGGCCTAACCTAAGATCCGGCAGGAACAAAAGAATATAAATCAGTAAATCGATTTGCATTACGTGGATTTGAAACTCCACTCTGGCGTTTGTGCTGCCCGCAAAGCGGCTAATATCCGCGCGTACATCTAATGGAGTACTCAATGCTCGCTCGTATCAAACTCTTAACAAGTATCAGAGTAAAATGGGGTAAAACGGACTCACCGCTGAGCGAAGGAGGGATGTCCTAGCTCGAGGCAAAGCAGCGGTGATTCAGCTGAATTTATTGCAGCAGATCCATGGCAGATCAGTCGCAGCAGCGGATAGTAGCAGTAGCAAATAGCAGCAGTAGCATCACAACAGTGAGTGCAGCACCATGAGAGGGGGGAGGACAGGGGGCAGCGCCAGGTTAAAGCATCACGTCCGGTGGCTGCGTGGGTCACGCGGGATTACAACTAAGCTAAACTACGTGGGTTACAGTGCTAAACTACGTGGGTTACAGCCTCCCCCACTGAATCCATGAACGTCCCCGGACATGGGGCAGGCTGGCTGCAGACTGTTTGGAAGGCGGGTGGAATTACATCACCATCACCCCCTTCTTCTAGGACATAGGAGAAAGCTGTACTCAAGCCATGAAACAGGGATTGTATGCTCTTAAGCAGCGGGTTACCAGGCTTGTCGTACAGGAGGCGATCAGGCGGCCGGCGTGTGCGAGTCGACTGACGGGGAGGAGGATCACAGTCCGGACTGTCAGGCACACATGCAACAGAAGACAGCACACCGGGAGAGCGTTCACTGTCCAGTTCAGACACTGGCGAATCAGAAGCAAAGCGATCATCGACCGGCAAGGCACCCACCTGAAGGTCGCCTAGTCCTGGCCCGCGCTCCTCAATCTCCACTGGACTCAGCTCCTCTGAAGCAATCGGAAAATGCTCCTCATCCACCTGCTCCTCATCCACCTGCTCCTCATCCACCTGCTCCTCATCCATAGCTGGTGGAACCACTGGTGGAAAGGAGAAAGCAGCGGAACATGGAGGCTCGTCCATAGCTAACGGAGCCACCTGTGGGACAGGGGGAACAAAGGAGCATGGAGACGCTTGAGGCTGGTCACCAGTTGGCAGGGGAATTGCTGGCTTGTCGACAACCCTAGTGTGGGTGAAGTTCACAGGGCCAACAACCAGTCGGTCAGAGGTATCCGTCACATACTCATCCTCTGATTGATCGTCCTCGACAAGTCCGGGTTCGAGACCCGACAAGATGGCATGTGTCTTCTTCGTCACAGGAAGACGTTTGACAGTACCCGATAAGTAACCACAGGGCAACAAGAGATCTCTGTGCAGGGTTCTTAGAGGCTTCTCCCGACATTCAGGTTTAACCGTAAACACAGGGAGGTCACCAGCTTTCTTCACCACCACATAGACATCAGACTCCCACTTGTCAGCCAGCTTATGTTTCCCTCTCAAGCGAACATTTCTTACAAGCACCCTATCACCAACAGCCAGTTCAGAAGGAGAAACGCGACGATCAAATATGGACTTGTTGCGACTCATCTCCTTTTCGGAATTCGCAATGGCCATTTGGTAGCTCTCCTTCAGATGGTCCTTCAGATCCTGGACATATTGTGAATGGGACGTCGAAACGACGTCCCTCAAAGGTAGTCCGAAAGCTAAATCAACAGGTAAGCGAGGTTGGCGACCGAACATCAACTCATAAGGTGAATATCCAGTCACGTCATTTTTTAGTGCAGTTATATGCATGTACGAGGGGTTTAACAAACTCTCTCCAGCGGGACTTTTTATCCTCCGTTAATGTCCCCAGCATGTTCAACAGGGTACGATTAAACCTTTCAACAGGATTTCCCCTGGGGTGGTATGGAGTAGTCCTTCCCTTCTCGATACCAGCAATGCCACACAGCTCCTTTATGGTCCGTGATTCAAAGTCAGGGCCCTGATCACTGTGCAACCGCTCCGGGATGCCATAATAGACAAAGAAATGCTCCCAAAGACACTTGGCGACAGTGCGGGCTTTCTGATTTGGAGTAGGCACTGCAACGGCATACTTCGTGAAATGATCAGTGAGCACAAGTATATCCTTCACTCGACGATCAGGCTCCAGAGATAAGAAATCCATGCAAACAAGCTCTAGTGGCCGTGATGTCCTAATGTTAACAAGAGACGCAGCCCTCTCTGGTAAGGTTTTACGCTTCACACAACGTTCACAAGTTCTGATCTTTCTATGGATGTCCGCAGCCATCTTTGGCCAAAAGAACCTGGACCGGACCAGATCTAATGTCCTCTCTATTCCAAGATGGCCCATTTGGTCATGTAGCTGGGACAGAACAGCATCGCGACATTCTTCCGGCAACACCAATTGGTAAACAACGAAACTCCCAACCTGCCTCCTTCTCACTAGAAGGTTGTTTCGGAATGTCATTCTGTTACTTTCTCTCAAAAGAAAGGGCAATTCTGGGAGTTGTTCTCGCAGAGAAGGTGGCGGTGATTCCCCTCGTTCTATCTGCGCAATCACATGCCGAATGATTGGATCAGATCGCTGCTTTGCGGCGAGATCAGCAGTAGAGTACGAAGGGACCACCGAGGAGGCGAACTGAGCGTCATCGGAAAAGCTGTCAGGTAGGCTATCTGGGTTTGTCGTCAAGGAGAGGACAAGGGCAAGAGCCGGGTCAACAGTTGAAGAGCCAAACACTAGTTGACGGTCACAAATCGCTTTCACTGTGGCAAGGTCAATGACTGTCTGGTCCCCGTCAAGATGGCATTTGATGAACTTGAGAACCCGTTCACGTTCTTTACTGGACGTGGGGTCTTCAGGCACCTCAAGATGTGGACGGCGTGAAAGGCCATCAGCATCAGCATTCTGCTTTCCAGATCTGTAAATGATCTTAAAGCTGAAAGTGGATAAAGCCGAGAGCCACCTGTAAGAGGTAGCGTCCAATTTTGCTGAAGTTAACAGGTAGGTCAACGGATTGCTGTCTGTAACAACTGTAAACTGCATGCCATAGAGGTAATCGCTGAGCTTCTCTGTGACAGCCCATTTAAGCGCAAGGAACTCCAGCTTGTGTGCTGGGTAGTTTGATTCACTCCTTGACAGGCCTCTGCTGGCATATGCCACAACACGGTTCGTCCCTTCATGTTCCTGATAGAGAACTGCCCCAAGACCGCTGGAACTTGCATCAGTGTGAAGCACGTACGGCTTGTTGGGGTCCGCAAAAGCAAGTATGGGGGCAGAGGTGAGCTTGTCAATGATGTTCTCGAAGGCTTTCTGGCAAAGGGGGGTCCAGCGACCACCAAAGGGTACTCTTGGATTCAAGTAGTTTGTTGCTTTGATGGTCGGTTTAAGTTTCTTTTGGCCAGGTGGATAGCCCAGCAGTAAGATCATGCAATGGTTTGACAATTGTTGCAAAATCTCGCACAAAACGCCGATAGTACCCAGCAAATCCCAGAAACGACCGCAGCTCTTTCAAGTTTAGTGGGACAGGCCAGGACTTCAGTGCAGACGTTTTGTCGGGGTCCGTTTCCACTCCGTCTTGGGACACCACGTGGCCCAAATACTTCACGTACTTTTGGCAGAACACGCATTTTTCAATAGACAACTTCAAGCCAAAGTCTTTGAGCCTATTCAGGACTCTCATTAACCGGTCTTCGTGTTCCTCAAGTGTTGGTGCAAAGACTATTAAGTCGTCAATGAACACCAACACCTCCTTCAGATTCAACTGTCCCATGCACTTTTCCATAAGTCGCTGAAATGTGCTTGGCGCATTGGTCACTCCCTGCGGCATGCGATTGAATTCATAGAACCCGAGAGGACACACAAAAGCGGTCTTCGATTTATCCTTATCATCCATCTCAATCTGGTAATATCCACTCTTCAGATCAAGCACCGTGAACCATTCCGATCCAGAAAGAGTAGCAAAAGCGTCCTCCATCTTCGGAAGGGCATATGCATCCTTGATGGTTTGCATGTTTAGTTTGCGGTAATCGATACATAAGCGTACGCTTCCGTTTTTTTTCCGAACAACTACGATTGGGGACGCGAACGGTGAGTCAGAGTCTCTTATGACTCCCGTATCTAACAGCTCCTGTAGATGTTTCCTCACCGCGTCAACATCATGAGGATGGATGGGTCGCGGACGTTGCTTAAAAGGTGTCGGATCTGACATCTTTATCTGGTGTCTCACCATGTCAGTCCGTCCAAAGTCGAGATCGTGCTTGGCCCATCTGATCGTCTGATATGCTGTTAAGCTTGGACACAAGTCTCTCTTTCCACTGGGGCGACAATGGTGAGTCCCCAAAGTTGTATTGGATCAGTGATGGCTCTGGTATTTCCGGATCTTTCACAGTGTGCTTTTTGTGTATGATGGTTTGGAAAGCACTGATCTCTGCGATAATTGCTCGAGCTGGGAGTACGACTGGATGTTCTGACTCGTTTGTTACTACAACCGGCAGGGAACAAGGCCGATGTTGGGGCAGGTCAACAAGACAACGTTTAACAAAGAGGCCACCAGGAAGGGTAACTGAGGAAGGATGCTCAATTACCGCAGCTTTCTCATCTTCTAACAGCCGAGGTGTGAGTTTGCTCTCCAGGACTGTTGTTTTGCCTGGCATAATCGTCTCTGGTTGGTCAGAACAAAGTATCAAAAGGAAGGGGTTATTTGTAAATGTCTCTGCATGCCGGCGCTGCAAGATTTTCATAATGGCTCTGTATCCGCCTCCGGTAGACTGGTGGTCGATGGAGCCAGCTTCCAGATGCTTCTGATATGCCACATCCAATGTGTTGGTCCCGATCAACAGAAGCGGGTTAGAGTGTTTGACATCAGGCACAACCAGAGCCAAAGTGTCCAGTTCAGTCTCCGTTCCAAAGAGTTCAGACGGAAAAGTCAGATTGAGTTCGACATATCCAAAATAGGGCACAGCTTCACCATTTGCCCCTTCGACTTCCAACAGATTGTTCAAGGGTTTTATCTTGTGTTCGACCAAGTGTCTGTTGTAAAACGAGTGTGGTATTGTGGTTACTTGAGATCCACTGTCAAGGAGACAATTGAATAGAGTTCCATTTATTCGGACTTGGCCAGTGCTCTTTGTTCCAATAAGGCCTCTGGGCAGCATGATTGGCCGTTGCGTATTTCTGGGACTTTGGGTCTCAGCAGCTTCCGGGTGTCCCTTAACAGGAGCTGCTGCTAGTTTGACTTGCCAGTTTTTGTGTCCCACGCCTGCTGTTTTTGGCGTAGCTGCTTTTTCTTTTGTTCAACGAGGCTTTGATTGGGCTTATTTGTACAAGAGGACGAGATATGCCCATCTTCACCACACCTGAAACAGTACCAGGGTCTTGGCTTGACTGATGATTGGGTGTAGCTGGTTGGCTTTGACAGGTCAGGTCGTGGCCCCTGGTTTGAGGATAATGCCTTTTGGGACAAGAGTATTGACATCTGCTCTTGAAGCTTCTGAATTTGTTTTTTTAAATCTTTCAGTTCATCACTTGGGTTTGTGTCTGTGCTCGGACTAGCACCAGACCAAGCGCTTTGAGATTGAATACTGGCTCGTTGCTTTGTGGAGCCGATGTGCTTTTTCATTAAAGAGTCTTTAACTGTCTGACGGTCTTCCTCTGTTCTTAATGATAATAGCAACTCAGCGAATGATGGGGGATTGTCTTTCTTTTGTTCAAGTTGTAATTTCACGATTACGCCGTTTTCCCAGCATCCACGACAGAACTGTTTTAACAGGTGCTTGTCCTGATCAACTGCTGTGATGCCGCCTCTTTTAACAACAGTGCTTAGCGTTAGATGCAATCTCTGAAGGTAGGACGAGGGTTGTTCACCCGGGTTCTGCAGCGTATTCAGAAATTGAGCAAAGAGCTCCTCCCCATCCTGCACTGTATCGAAAGCCGAGTCCAACACACGAAGTACGCCTGTGGGTAGTGCGTCTGGCCCGAAAGCTTTGATTAAATCTGCGGCAGGGGACAATAAACTCTCCATTATACGCCGAGTGACATGCAAGGCTGAAAGATTGGGGTCAGCTTGTAACAGTTCGATTTGGCTTCTCCACGACTCATAATCCACTTCACTGCTTGGTTTTGGGACTCTCCCGGAAAATGATCTGAGCCGTAAAGACGATGACGTGACCACATCGCTGTTCCGAACGACATGTTCCACGACGACCCTTCGCACTTCCTGTGGGTTAAGATCATCCCCAGACAGTGAGATCCTTTCACCAGCTACCTTTGGATAACTTTGACCGATTCGAGCCCGCTGTTGGGAGGATGATGGAAATTGGAAGGAGCCTCGAAATGGCCCTGCCTTTTGCATTGTATCCGGCCATGCTGTGGATGGCATGTCGATGGTCCTTCCTCCTTCCTCCTTGTAATCATCCTCTTCGTCCTCCTCCCCATCTTCCTCTCCATCCTTGTATTTGGCAGCCAATCGAACATCATCCTTCCTTCTGGCTCCAGCCTTGTCCAAATGGCTACCGATTTGATCCATGACAGACTTCAGGACATCCTCAAAGCGTTTTCCAGAGCTATCGGCTATGCGCTTCAGGTCCATAAGATAGTCCGTATCGGGATCTGAAGATGGGTTGGATAAGGGAATTGAGGTGCTGTCACTCACCGTTGCCTCGTATTGGGACGCAAGCGATGTAACGTAAAAACTGCGGTCCGCGACTAACGACTTGTGTGTATACGGCAGTAATGGTTGTAGTAAAGACATTGATGTTTGGTCTACATACTCAACGATCAGGTTTTGATAAAAAGAACTAGACTTGTCACTAACTGTGATGACACGTTTAATCTCTCCATAGCTACGGAGGCAATCAACTATTTCTCTGTCAGTGTCTGTGTTAGACGCGCCAGTAACTAGTGCTGATTTGGAGACATCACATCCCGACTTAGAAACAAAGTCTGCCATTTTTTTCTATTAATATTTTTTTTCTATTATTATTTTTTTTCCCGAATCTCATATCAAATTAAACATTCATTCACACGTTATAGCTCCTGGCTAGCTCGCCAAATGTAACGCTCTTTAGGGCTAGGTCGGGTGACTGCGGAACAAGTGCTTAACTGACCAGAAAACTGGCTCGGAGGGGAGCCATAGAGTGAATGAAAAAGGAAAGAAGCAAATGGTTGATTTGAATTATGTATTCTTATTATATGGGTAGGTGCCCTCAATGACAATGAGGGAAAAAAAATAACCAAATATGTAGGATTCAAAACAAAACAACTATGAGGAAACGAATGAATGTGTTAAACAAACAAACAAACAAAACAAAACAGGCAACTCGTGTCCTATGAGTTCTTTCTATACAGTTCTATACAAGTTCCGTTTGGTCGAATTGTTTCACTATCCGGAAGTTATTTGTAATATCCAAAAGTTATTTGTAAATCCAAAACGTTTGTAATATCCCAAAGTTATTTGTAAATCCAGCAACGACTCCAGTTCTTTTACATCAGGAACAAACAAATAGACGTCGATCTCCTACCATGAGTTGGGGGCTCTTAGCTCGCCATCATAGTCCACGAGGAGGGGTGAAGGGAGGGGTGAAAAAACCTGACCTGCACGAGGTCAAAGGAAAAAACCCAAATTATGACTCATAGTAAAACCCAAAGCTCTATACACACACATAACAATGAAGAAATATAACAATCTACAATGGGGTTTGTAAACATAATACATTATGAAACATAGTTCATTATGAAACATAGTTCATTAGTCACATAATTAATTAAGTGCACTTTAAGTAAAGATGTGGCTATGTTCTAAATATCGATCAAATCAAAAGTGCAACGAATTCAAATATTAATCAAAAGATCTCACTCATGATCGTCACCATGGGGTCAATGCAGAACAGTCATGGCCAAACCAAGTATACACGCCAAAACCATTCGTTCTAATTATATCCAGGACGGATTTAAACAACACAAGGTGTCCTTAACTTAATAAAGGCCTAACCTAAGATCCGGCAGGAACAAAAGAATATAAATCAGTAAATCGATTTGCATTACGTGGATTTGAAACTCCACTCTGGCGTTTGTGCTGCCCGCAAAGCGGCTAATATCCGCGCGTACATCTAATGGAGTACTCAATGCTCGCTCGTATCAAACTCTTAACAAGTATCAGAGTAAAATGGGGTAAAACGGACTCACCGCTGAGCGAAGGAGGGATGTCCTAGCTCGAGGCAAAGCAGCGGTGATTCAGCTGAATTTATTGCAGCAGATCCATGGCAGATCAGTCGCAGCAGCGGATAGTAGCAGTAGCAAATAGCAGCAGTAGCATCACAACAGTGAGTGCAGCACCATGAGAGGGGGGAGGACAGGGGGCAGCGCCAGGTTAAAGCATCACGTCCGGTGGCTGCGTGGGTCACGCGGGATTACAACTAAGCTAAACTACGTGGGTTACAGTGCTAAACTACGTGGGTTACACTATCGTTAGACAGTCACAGTCTGAACAGTGATGATCCAGGACACTCAAAAATCATGGACCAATACCAATGTGTTTTCTATGTTGTTTGAACAGTGGATCTGTCTAGATGAATTCAACGGTTGTGTAAAGTCCTCCGAGCACTCTTTACAGGAAAAAGTTGAATTGAATTGAAGATCCATACACATGTTCCTGCTGAGCCTTTGAGCAGGACCAGCGCAGTGACTGTGGCTGACCCCTGATTCTCATATTTGTGTGTCTGTGTGTGTGTGTCCGCTGCAGGTGGGGATGGAGGAGGACAGCTGTCAGAGGGTGGTATCACAGTTGTGTGGAGCCCTGTCCCACTTGCACTCGCTGGGGTTCGTTCACAGAGACCTGAAACCGGAGAACGTCTTCCTATGTGACACGGCATGTCGCTGGGTCAAACTGGGAGACTTCGGCATGGTCAGTCATAAATAACACATTTACATTTGTGCCACTAGTCTGTGAGGATAGGGTCGCGAGATAAGGCATTGTCAGTTCAATAATAAGAGCCATTGATAGTTACAGTGTGTCTTAGAACGATTCAATTGTCGTGTAAAGTCTCCGGTACAAACTATAAGTTGCAATTGTTCTTGCCAGCAGGACCATTGATTTACTATCAAGGTATAAGAAATAGTAAAAGGACAGCCTCAGTCTTGGATCTGCAGCCTCAGTCCGTGGGATTGGATCCCTCTTTAAATACTGCATGGGCCTCCATGAGGTTTTTCACATTTTTCCCACTGGGTTTTTGAGGGGTTCCTTGCTGATGCAGGAGGGTCTAAGGACAGCGATGATCAGAGACATTTACGCACATTTCTGGACATTGGTCACCTTGTTCCCTATGGACCAATGGGTTCCATGTATTTGTTATATTGCGTTTACAACAGCAGTCCTCCAAGACAACTGCTGTAGTTGTTTAATGATTTACTAAAATAAATTGAGTTGAATTGAATAAAGTAGAAATACCCTGTACAGTGACACTGTATCTTCCAAGTCCTTTCTCTAAATCTCTTCTTGCCTTTCAGGTCAAACCCAGTGGCACTCGGGTCCCAGAGGTGTGGTACAGCTCTCCATACTGCCCCCCAGAGGCAGAGGTGGCACGGGGAAATGTTGACAGTTGGACGTCTGGGGGCAAAGCCAAGGAGCGTCCTGAACGGGTGTGGGTCCCAGTGGAGCCCTGCACCGACAGCTGGGCCCTGGGCATCCTCACCTACGCCATGCTCACGGGCAGCCACCCCTGGTCCGAGACATCCAGCGACTGCCGGTCCTACCTCAAGTACAAGGAGTGGATTGAGTCGGTGAGAAGACCTGAGGCAGCTCCAGTGGCCCCTCAGTTCAGCGGCTTCACGGCTCTGGCCTGTACCTACTTCCAGAACCTGCTGGACCCCAGGCCTGAGCGCCGCGGGAAGCCTCAGGACATGCTGGCTTTTCTGGGAGCGGAGTGGGTGAGGGAGGCGGAGAGGGAGAGGTTGGACCAGGAAAGGAGGAAGAGCAGTGTAAATATCAGGAGCAAGGATTTACAAGAGACGAGAGAACACTGAGACTTTGGAGAGGCTTACGAACTTTAATGCAATTCACTACCTACTGCTTCTATCACATGTCATTCAGCAAGTGGAGGACTTCAAGTATCTCAGGGTCTTGTTCACGAGTGATAGGAGAATGGAGCGAGAAATTGACGGCGGATCGATTTAGGCTCTTGATTTACTGGTCGCTATTCTTTCCCTCTCTCGCCTTTGCTTTGGGTAATGACTGAAAGGACTAGATCGCAGATAGAAGCTTCCTTTGCAGAGAGGCTGGGCGCTACCTTAGAGATAGGGTGAAGAGGTCAATCACACGGGAGGAGCTCGGAGTAGAGCCACTCCTTCTTCATATCGAGAGGAACCAGTTGAGGTGGTGGCATCTGTTTTGGAGACCACCAGGAGGAGACCGTAGGAATACCCAGGACACAGAGGGACAGCGTCTCTTGGCTGAGCTGGGAACATGTCAGCAAACCCCCAGAAGTGTGTGAGGAGAGGGAAGTCTGGTCGTCTCTGCTTAGACTGCTGCCCTGTGGGACCCGGCAATGGATAAAGCAGAAGAAATGGAGATGGATGGATGACTCTAAAATTGATTTATCACAGCCTTTGATCATGATACAGTGTCTGATATCGTATAGTGTCTTTCAGCATCTCATGACAGGACCACTGCTTTTACTTACATTCTTAGCCAATTGCACAAGTATTTTTACTCGAAATAAATCTGCTGATTACCACCTTGATTTGCAGGACGAGCGGAGCTGTGTTTCCGATACACAACGGAGGCAGAGCAGTGAGACTGAACCTAGAAAAGTGAATAATCGTTTCTTTTATCACATGTTTTTAATCAGCATTGAGATAGGAAGTGTAAACTATTTAGACAGATGCAGCGTAATGTTTTCTTTCAAAATGTTTACTGTTCATCTCATGTTCATCTTTGAAGTAAAACACTCCACCTCAGCATTATCACCTCTTCTGGTTTCCTCTACACTTTACCCCCAGGTCTAGGTCCACTGGGGTTTGGATTTCATCTCACACCATGTCTTGATAGTATCCTATTTACTCTTTTAGATTATCTTAGCTCATGCTTGATTACTCATACGCTAGCTGCAATTTCCTTGTATGGGAACATGGCCAGACGTGTTGCTAAGATGGCTGCTAAGGCAAACTTGTATTTAAAAATTATGGCCCCTGATTGGTCAATCCTTATAAGGCTGATGTCTGGATTTACAAAGACAATAGCAACGTATAAACACCTTGATCTCACAGAGTGCTAACCCATGGATTTTTTTAAAGCCAAAAATGGTGAGTGTGACAGAAATAGTTCCTTAGTTAGAGGAGTTTACTTTTCAATGCAAGTTTTTAGGAGACAGAGCGATTTGGAGCCAAACTTCGTCCCCGAGAACTTCCCTATGGGACTTCATTGAGCTAGCAGGTTAGCAATGTCCATCTATATACAGTCTGTGAGAATAAGCAAAAACACTGGACACCCGTCTTCAGATTGGATTAGTATTTTAAACTCAAATAGCCTCCAAGTCCAGTCTGTAGGAATCCTCTTTATTGGGGAAGATTCATTTATAGTCATAGGAAAACTTGTTACGGATACGAGTAAGTAATATCTCCGGCTAATCTATAAAACCTGCATTAAAGCCATGGTTAAAAGTGTAACAGGTGCAGTGAGATCTGAGAGCTCTAAAATCCACTGGGGTTTGTGTACATAGATCTATTTAGAGCTGGGAGACATATACAGTAGGCTTGGATGTGTTACAGGAGTGGGTGAAGAGATGTTAAATCATTCTTGTGCAGATGTCTCCTTATCGTTTTTACATGTGTACATTAGGACATATATTCAGACTGCTATTTAAAGCTGGGGTCCATAACTTTAGAACCACAAACATTGAACTTTGTTACGATATCAATCTAACCAGTTCCTGATCTGTTGCATCTTCAGATCTGCCTTTTCAGACTGAAATGTGACAAAGTGGACCACGCCCACTCAGCCAATCAGCTCTCAGCACAAAAAGTCAAATAGTATCTCACAGGGCTGTATGAGCACAAAACGTGATCTCAAATCCATTGTCAGCTTTTAACACTTAATGATGATCCATTCTAGATTGAAGCCTCCCAGAGTTTAACTGAGGTGACAAAAGTACTTTATTTTCTTGAGTACTGGAGTGAAATTATAGACGCTCTATACGACCCATAGGAAATACTATTGAAGACTGCTTTATAAAAGTAAATAGATAGTTAGATAAAATCAAAAGTCGGAAAATTGCAATCTCAAGTTTTTTTGATGGTGATTATAAATACCTGACTCAGAATCCAAAGACACAAGTCATGCAGCAGTAACAGTTTATTTGATCAAAGTATGTTTTTTTTTTTTCATCAACTACATCTATTTAAATCACAGTAAATGAAAAGCACCCATGCTTTTCATTTACTGTGATTAGCTTTGGATATATGTACCTTTGGATATATACCCTGCCGACTGCTACGGGGGTTGAAGGTAGCGCAACTCACATTTCAAAAATCAAAGATAATGCTATACCTAAACAGATTCATTACATATAACTAAACTACATACAGAGACAGAAAAGTCACAAAGCTATGAAGACCACACATGAACATAAGCTGAGTATCTATGCTTCCAGAACAAAAACCAGTCAAATTGACGGCTCTGGGGTCCTAGTGTGAGGTGTACGTACTCGCCTCCTCTGTTGCTGCCCTCGCAGGTGCAGTTTTGCAGTGTAGCTGTAGTTAACGCAGAGGAAACCCCAGCTGAAGCTTCTCATGTCGCGGGTGGTATGTTTCTGACATGTTTGTAGAGCTATATGTTACTATAGGGTTTAGCACCAGCACTTAACAGCACTTAGCACTTCTGCTTGTAAATGCCTAAGTACATTAGTCTATTAGTATTTTGTGTAGAAATGTCTACTATTCGCAATGTCTACTGTTAGCATTGCCTACAATTAGCATGGTCTATTAGAGGGGCGGCATGGTGGCTGAGTGATTAGCACTCTCGCTTCTCAGCAAGAAGGTCCTGGGTTTGAAATCCCAGTCGGAACAGGGCCTTTCTGAGTGGAGTTTGCATGTTCTCCCCGTGCCTGTGTATGTTTCCTCCGGGTACCCCAGTTGCCCTTGCCACTAAGAAAACATGCACACGAGGTAAAATCCTCCAGATCTGGTAGTCCTGACCAAGCAGAACATCATCATCTGGAGATGGGGAAAATGCAGAGGATTAATTGCTCTACTGGGATGAATAAAATGCACCTTTACCTTTTCTTTGCATTGTCTACTTTTAGCATTGTCTATTGTTTGCATTGATATGATTTACTATTATTGTGTATTTTTTCAGTTTTGGTACACGTCACACATATTGATGCTTTAAAATGGGATCCTTCTTTGAGAATATTTTACAACACTTGTAAATAAAATGTTTTGACTTTGACTTCTAGATTTTTTATTTGCATTAAAAACTGCACAAACATCCAGGTAAAAGGTTGTATCAAAAGAGGAATTATTTTATCTAGGCATCCCGCCTAGATAGAATGAAGAACATGGTCTGAGAATAACTGCAAGAACTTTAAACTTTAATACAAAATTATATGTCTAGTTCTCGACACGGAAAGAAAACAGTAGTTTAGTGATTAAACGGAAGACAGTTTGGGATATTTTGAGCTTGCTCCATGTCCCATCATATTGTCCCAGTTCCCTTTATGACCAATGGGACACTGAAAACAACAGCAGCAGGTTGCAACACTGGAGGAATACTGTACAAGATATACCATGTTTTCTATAAGTGATATCATAATCTGATTCCGAACAGTTTTACTTTTACAAAACCCTTTTGGACAAACTACACATTATGATGAAAAGCTGCCCTGGTTTGAATGTACTTATGTGATATTGTAACATACAGATGCATACAGAGCCACATCTATACTGTGTCTGTATCAGATTGAGGCGCTTGAGTGGAAAGCAGAAAGTCATCAGGATTTCTGCAGGTGATGCTTAGAGAAACTGAGAGCTAAACCAAAGCTAACCCTGAGGTCCGAGTGAAGCAGCTGCAGTCATAAATAACAGGAGAGGTGTAAATGACTCCGTACTGACAGCACTGGCACGTATTATCTGCCCACTGCCTGCCACACTCACACTCTATAGATCTACACATGTGCGTCAGACCTGCCCAGTCCAAATAAAACACACACACACATACAGTACATACATACACATACATACTTTAGCTGCTTTACACAATGTGAAGCAGGTGCAGACCCTCCCCTGAACAGCAGAAAATCAGATAAAACAGCAGAATGAGACTGGTGTACATCACTTCACACGTTCTTGACCTCTTGACTCTTTTCCTCTTAAATCACAGCCCAAGTGAAGGGTTCGTGTTTTGGCAGAGACTTCAAATGAAGGCCACAGCGTCGGCACTTCCACCTCTGTGTGCTCCTGTCTCTGACCTCGACACGTTATACAGACTGACACATGGATCCTGCTGAGCCCAGATGTGGTGGGTTTGGTTCTTCCTTCTGGTTTGAGTGCTGCCCTGAAGTGCTTATTTGTATTTGATCATCAGAACTTCATAACTCATCACTCTACTCCACTCAGCAGTAGTAGCAGTAGCGGTAGCAGCAGTAGTAAACAGTACTAGTAACAGTAGCAGCAGTAGTAGCAGTAGCAAAAGCGGTAGCAGCAGTAGTAATAACAGTACTAGTAACAATAGAAGCAGTAATAGCAGTAGCAGTAGCGGTAACAGCAGTAGTAATAACAGTACTAGTTACAGTAGCAGCAATACCAGTACCAGTAACAGTACTATAGTAGCAGTAGCAGCAGTAATCAGGTACCTCCCAGCCTCAGCTCCAGTCTAAAGCTGTGGCTGAACACCTGTAGGTGGTAAACTCAGGTGTAGTCTCTTTTGTGGGCGGGGCCAGTGTGACTGAACAGGAAGTGTGCAGAGTGATTGACAGCAGGCAGGGCGTGGTTCCCAGAGGGAGAGAGCAGCTGGAAGGACCCTCCGGGGAACTGAGGTTTTACTGAGCACTGGACCAAGAACTTAGACCCCAACTGGACATGCACAACACCAGATCCAGCAAACAGCAAAGGAACAGAAGCAAGACTCAGATGGTCATGTAGAGCTCTGGACCAGGTCTGAAGCAGGTCTGAACCAGGACTGAACCAGGACTGAAGCAGATCTGAACCAGGTCTGAACCAGGTCCAAACCAGGTCCAAACCAGGTCTGAACCAGGTCTGAACCAGGGCTGGGTCTGAGTCTGGTCTCTGTCTTTTGAATATTTTCTTACCATGTCATTGTCACTTTTTCTTGTGAATTAAATGTTTTAATCTGATGCTAAACTTTTCCACTAACAGTTCAGTCTTTTTCATTTAAAGCTGGGGTCCCTAACTTTTCTGTTTATTAATAACATGTAGTTTGTCCATGTTGTTTGTAAAAGAAAAAATGTTGTGAACAAATCAGACCACAACCGCCTGTGGGTAAAGAAGCTAGCGTACCCCAGCTTTAAACCATTATTCAGATTTTACTTAGATGTCCCTTAAACATGATCTTGAGAATATTGACTTTGTCCTTTCATGTTTGAGAAAGTGACATAATTTATAAAGTAGAAAATATGGATTAATGGAATAAGAGATGACCTGGATGAGCAATACGTCCTTCTCAAGAGAGAAAAATCACATTCAACTTTAATAAATAAATAATAAAAAAAATGCATTGGTTTTGTATAGCGCTTTTTTGGACACTCAAAGACGCTTCACATGTGTCATTCTTTCACTCCATACACGGTGGTGATAAACTACTATTGTAGCCACAGCTGCCCTGGGGCACACTGACAGAAGCAAGGCAACCAGTCTGTGCCATCGGCCCCTTCGACCACCACCAACCATTTTCACACACACCAGACCCATTCTAGGCAATGGAGGTGAAGTGTCTTGCCTAAGGACACAACGACAGCAGACATTGGGAGTCGATGGTGAGAGTCGGGCTCGAACCCATAACCCTCTGGCTTAAAGAGGGTTATGGACATTGTTTTAAAGCTGGGGTACGTAACTTTCAGAGCACAACACTGAAACTATAAATTACAATCCGAGTCTTTAGTTAAGTTAAGTTAGGATGAGAGAACCTTATTCGTCCCACAGCGGGGAAATGACGGTGTTGTAACAAACATACAGGACAGTAGAAAGAGCACACATGGAGCACACACACAATGTTTCTTTGCTAGCTATAAATGCTCTCTCTCTCTCTCTATGTGTCTTAGCTATAGCTGTAAATGCTCTCTCTCTCAGATTTGTGTAATTGTAATATGCAATCCTCTAACAGTGACTCACTCAGGGCTCTTTTTCCACAATATACACATACATCTTTCCATGATAGAAAAAGACTGATGTATCCACATTTTACTGAAACAAGACTCTTTCTTTAGCAATGTTATATTTATTAAAGGTGTAAGCCTCATCTAACGGCCCTCGCCACATCTTGCAATGATGCTCTGATGCACCATCCTCATACAGCTCTAATGGATGTCATAATTAAGTTAAACTGTCATGCATCTGACCTGTGAGTGTGTCTCCATAGAAGAGCACAGGAACTTTCAGACATCTCCATGAAAACAATAACATTTGTGAGTTTTCCACACACACACGGTTTGACTGATCAAAAATCTGACGCTAAATTTAGAGGCTACACTTGTTTGTATGATGTGAAACAATTTTGAGCCTGGTTGGTCAAACTGCTGAGACGTGGTCATTAAAAGTTGAAAAGTTTAAATTTGAGTGATTTCACAATTTTCACATTGACTGGAGATCCAGGACTGAGGCTGTAGATCCAGGACTGAGGCTGTAGATCTAGGACAGGTGCTGTAGACCCAGGACTGAGGCTGTAGATACAGGACTGAGGCTGTAGATCCAGGACTGAGGCTGTAGATCCAGGACTGAGGCTGTAGATCCAGGACTGAGGCTGTAGATCTAGGACAGGTGCTGTAGACTCAGGACTGAGGCTGTAGATACAGGACTGAGGCTGTAGATCCAGGACTGAGGCTGTAGATCCAGGACTGAGGCTGTATTTCTAGGACTGGGGCTGTAGATCCACGCGGTGAACAGGGGCAGAATTCTATCAAACTCTAGTCTTCTCTTGTTCAGTCATCAGGGATATTAACTACAAAAACACCCATTTTAAAACAGACTGAAATCTGACCCCCCAAATTGATGCCATTTCACTTTGAAGACATTCAAAACAAATCTGGGCTGGAGCAGACCTACGGTGGAGAACCCTACACTGGCCCGTCAATCCCTCTGGGCCCCTCAGTCCCTCGCTGATGGATGGACTCAGTCTGGACCGGGCTCCGTCTGCTTCGGCCAACACACATTTGCATCATGAGCCGCTGAGTTTCCAAGTATCAGGTGAGTGTGAGGGGATCTGAATGAATCCATCACAGACACCAGTTTATCTGAGATCCAGGAACTCAGCTTTCAAACACAGTGAGAGCCGAGCACAGAAAGTACATCCGTTTTTGTTCCTATAATGAAGGGTTTTCTCAGGCAAGGCAAGTTTATTTCTATACCACACTTCATACACAAGGCTCAATGTGCAAAACAAGAAAAGAAACATTAATATTACAGGCGATACAATCATACAAGTGCTAAGACATTAAAGCAGCTCTGTTTCAAGTCTCTCCATGGCCTTGCACCACATCTGTGACATGAGGAGCACAGGGACTGACCTCCTGCTGGGCCCAGAGTCAGGACTAAACATGATTAAGATTATTTAATGGGTTTTGTTCAGCACTTTGAACTGTACAACACAAATCAACTTGCCTTGCCTTACAAAAAAACGTCAGAAAGGTGGTCAAAAGCAGGTTCCCATCTTCAACTGTTATGTTCAATGATAGATGATACAGAGCAGATCAAAGATTGAAATCAAAAGTCGTCAAAAAAAGTTTTTTAAAATGATTTATTGCCGCGCTCTCATTAAAGTGATCACAGAATTAGTTACAGGCAACGAGGAATGAAAAGCTGTTTGAACACAACACACAGTGCATCACCAGTCCATGCCCAAGTCATTCACACACAACCTGCATCTCTTCGCTTCAACACCAGGAAACACAGAGGACAAGGCAAAAAAAGATTCACAGTACCGGTTCAAAAGATGGATAACAAAAAAGTGACAGTAATAAACATAAATATATAGACAACAGAAAGAAGCATTGGTTAAAAAAACAATACTTTTTACAGGGCTGTCGAGCTGGTTCCATAAAGGGCCAGTGTCTCTGCAGGTTTTCAATCCAACCAAGCAGGAGCACAACAGACTCCACCCATTTCTAGTGAGCCCAGACCTGAGGAAATGACCTTTTTAGCACCAGTTTGACAGCCCTAGCTTTACACATTCGCTCGTATCATGAAAAACTTTGCAGAAATCTTTCCCAAGACAAATACTTTAGCAGTTTTAGCCGCTAAGCTAACATGGCTGGAGATAGCAAAGCAGTTCCCACGTCTCAGCTCCGGCCTTGTCTTTGCATATGAATAAATTGCACATCATGTCAAATAGTGTTACTTTGTTTTAGTAGTTGTTAATGCAAGCAGCTGTACATTCTCTGAAAACTTTGATTTACAATCCAGTATTTTTAATGTAGGATTATTTGTCTGTGTTTAATACTGAAAACTGTGAAAAAGCTGCCCTTAAGTTACCACTGCACTAAACTACACATACATCACAAACAAACAAGATTCTAACATTTCTCCAGCATTGAATCAGAGAACTGTCAAACAAACAATATTATTCTATATATTTTACATGTGAATTCATTTATATTAATTTGTTCGAACATAAAGCATTATTTTAGCTTCAGAAATCAGTTTGACAATGTTCCTTTCTCCACACGGCCAGCAGAGGGAGCCAAAC
>OZ035838.1:7153065-7165565 GCA_964034765.1 Knipowitschia caucasica | reverse complement strand
AGTGTGATTTGCGTGGAGCGCCCACCAAAATCATACTTTTATATTTTATATAGAGAATAAGGGATAGTTACTTTTGGTCCGAACAGCTGTTTTAGATTCTTTTTGTATTAGGGAAATAAACCTTTTTGAATTTAACTTTCTGAATCATGGTCATCTTTATAAGGGATTTTGAACACGTCATTTTTTAATATAATAATTGGTGACCCCGACGTGATCCCTTTGATGACTTTTCGCCTTCCCTTGGACTCTGCGTCTCTCCTCAAAGCGGCCGCTGAACTGAAGGTAAGCAGATACCTTTTGACTAATTAAAAATCTGCATATTGGACTACACAAATTAAGGGGAGAGAAGTTTTGTCCACGGAGGAGCTAATTCAAAAAGTAAAAATAGTAAAAGCCTAAAAAGTAGTGAGAGCCTTGCGAAAATACGTTAAAATTAAATAAAATAGGAGTCTAAGTAGCTAGAACCCTGCGAGAATACATTAAAAGTAAAGATTTTTTGAGAAGCCTTGCCAGAAACAGGAAAGCCCGCTGTGACTAGCGTGGTTGACGGACGCGTCAACACACAAGTTAGGTTTTCACCATTGGAACCTGGGGGAATTTTGGGCCCCCCCGAAAAATGGAGACAGGCATTCCAATCGAGCAGCTATATAGAGAAATAGAGGCTCAGATTCTGAGTGGTCTGGATAAAAAATATAGGAACAAGGCAAAACGAAAGGCTGTGAAAGCATGGGAAAAAATACAGAACAAAAGGGTCATACCTGAGTATATGACAGCGTCCGCATTGGCTAAGATATTGCGGGAAGAGGAAAATAATTTAAAACAGCATAAACTTGAGCTTGAGGGAAAGCAGGGAGAGAGTTGGAATGAGCGTAGAAAAATTAAGAAGGAACTAAACAAGGCTGAGAAACTGAGGACCAAGGTACATAATTTTGCTTTGGCTGCCACGGCGTTGGCAAAATTACCGATGGTAAGTAAAGACAAGGAAACAGAAAACGGAGCAATGCCGGTGAGTAATATATACCCATCCCTACCCACGGCTCCACCAAAGTACTCTCTAGGTTTAGAACCAGGTAAGCCAAATCTAATATTGCCACAATATACATTCTCAGGAGAAGTGGCGGTAGGAAAGAGAGGGGACAATGACTTTGTAGACAGTGAATTTGACGAAGGGACAGAACAGGAGTCTGTGGGGGACAATAGAGATCCGAGTCAAAATCCAGCTGTCAGCCTCCCGCCACAGCTCCCACACACCCCTCACCAACCCCCACCCATCCAAGAGGTGCAGGAGCTGCTCCTGCACTCTCTCAGAAATATTAGAGCTAGGAAACCGACCTCTGAATGCACCACAGACAGAGTTGAGGGAGAAGAAACCCCAAGTAGGACCCATGATTACGAGACCGCTAGACAGGAGAATGCAAAATTAATTAATAAAGCCGCACGCAGAGCCATGACTAGGACGGACAGTGAAAATGAAAAGGGAGACGGTGCCATGGCCCAGCCAATACTTAAAGCTAAACAGGCTAAAAAAGGAGCTAAATTCTCTTCTGACGATAGTAGTGATGACGGAGACCGGGAGCCTGGAGAAACTAGACCGGTGGCAAGCAGAACCAGGTCTCAGACAAAATCCATGTTCCCTCTGAGACCAGGACGAGGCGCAGCTGGGGAGTACCATCCTTTTTCTGTAAGTGACATGCAGACTATAAAAGACAAAATGCCTCCATTGTGTCAGGGAGCTGGAAACTGGATTTCCAGTCTGAACACATGGTTTACAGGTCATGATGTCGCGATGGGTGACGTCCGGGCAGTGATGGCAGCATGCAGTAAACCATGGGAGAGAGATGCTATTGAAAGACAAGCTGGTACTGCTGATGTTTGTGATTCTTCCAGATTTGGCCAGTATGCAAATGCCTGGTATGAAGCACTGAGGGAGAACTTTCCAACCCCGCTGTCTTCTGCCCCTCGTGAGTTAACTTGGCTGGAGTCTGAGGACCCAATTGTATTTTATGACAGGAGTGTGACCAAGTGGATGGACACAGTAGGAAGACACCCTCACAAGGTCAGTGAAGTCATGCCTTTTAGAGCAGCTATTTTGAATGGTTTACCAGAAACAATACGCTCAAAGATTGAAGACAACCCAGATAATATTAACCCGGATTCAGCACAGTGGAAAACAAATTTAATCTTTCACATTAAGCGATATGTTGAAAATAAAACTAAAGAAAGAAAGAGTGTTGAAGATATGACTTGTCAACTTTTGAAGTTACAGCTTAGTGAAGCGAGAAATAAAGCCACCCAAAATAAAAAAGGAACCATTAATCAGATGACTAATATGCCTGCTGGACTTCCCACTCCACCACGACAGGACTGGACAAGGGGAGGGGCCAGAGGTGGTGGGCGTGGGGGCCGGGGAGGAAGAAGGGGTGGAAGCTGGAAAGGGGGCAGGGATGTGTGTCACCTCTGTTACAGGCACGGTCACTGGGCGAGGGACTGCCCCTTTGAAGGAGAGGCCTCCTACTACCATGGAGCGCCTGAGATGGTGCGTGGGAGGGGCCCCCAGAGAGGCATGGGACCCAGACCAGAGCGCGCAGGCCCTCCCTCCCCATGGACGGCTCCGAATGACAACCTGGCCCGAGAGATGGACAATATTTCCAGCATGGGAACTACTGGGGCGAGTATGAACATGAACAATCTTACTAGGGCTGCCTAGGAAATCCAGGGGACAAGGTACCAGCAGAGCCTATGCTCCCCATAAGGGTGGAGGACGACAACCTGATGGCCCTGGTGGACACTGGCGCCACCTACTCTACCATCAATACAAAGATACGCCCTGTCCTGCTCTCTGAGGAGCACATCACCCTGGTTGGATTTTCTGGGACACCTGAGGTACTGCCACTCACTAAACGTTTAAAGACACAGATTGGAACACAGACACTGTGGCATTCTTTTGTAAATGCTCCTAAAACACCTGTCAACCTGCTGGAAGAGACTTATTGACTAAAACCAATGCGTCAATTCTATGTGGACCGGATGGTCTACAAGTGACTTTTCCAGGGGGACAAATTTACAGATGTGTGACCGGTGTATCGATGGACTCCTGCTGGCTTCTGAGAGAAGAGATGCCAGACCAGTATGCAGACATATACTGGGTGAGACTGGACCCAGAAAACAAGTCCACGGACAATAATGGTGTGCATTCCGTCTTCTTCAAGTGGAAACCCTGGATAAATTCTTTGGCCTCCTACCACCTCCCACTGGACCCTGCCCACTTGACATTATTCTATGACAGAGACCAAGACTTAATGTACAGAGAACAATTCAAACAAATTGAAAGTGATAGGTGGACATTAGAATCAGATTACATTTATATTGGGCCTGAGGGGTGTGGCGGCCCATACACGGCTGCTTCCTGAACAGTGTGAGTGGTATTACATGTCTTCCTCTGCTGTCCCACACATCACCTTGGCTGTACACCCTGGTCACGAGGCTAGAGCTTTAGGTCCAATGGTAAAAAGACTGGTAAAAGCTGACGATTGGTCTGACACCCAACTCCCTCATGTAGAGTACAGCATTGAAAATAAGTCATACAGGATAAAAGCAAATATGATAGACACAGGGGAAGTGGAGCACGAAACATTGACCAGACATCATGGTAGACACATGACAGATCATGATGATACTCATGAAATATTGAAACAGGTGCCTGCAGAAGTTTGGTCCCAAGGTCCCACGGACGTGGGGTTGTGCACCTCTTTCCCTCCTGTGTCTTTACAGATGAAGCCAGGAGGCCCGATTCGCATAAAGCAGTATGCCGCCAAACCAGACGCTGTCGAGGGTATCTCACAGGTGATAGAGGGACTTACGAAAGTGGGAGTCCTCGAGCCATCAAAATCAGAGTGGAACACGCCCACTCTAGCTGTGCCAAAAACAGGTCAGAATAAATATAGAATGGTCCATGATTTGAGAAAAATAAATGATTTAACATTAACTCAGTGTCTCCCGGTCCCAAACCCTTATACAATGCTGTCATCACTGTCACCAGACCTCCAGTATTTTACTGTTATGGATTTGGCTAATGCATTTTTCTGTATTCCCCTGGCAGAGGAAAGCAGAGATTTCTTCTCATTTACTCACAGGGGCCAAAAACTGCGTTACACCCGTCTTCCCAGGGACATAAATGCTCCCCGGGCATTTTTAATCAGACTTTGAACGCTCTGCTGAGAGAGTTGGTGCTTCCGGAGGGCGTGGTACTCCTACAGTATGTGGACGATCTCCTCCTCGCCTCGAGAACGGAGCAGGCCTGTCTACAAGCCACTAGGGACACTATAGTCTTCTTACATTCAAAAGGATTTAAGGTCAGTAAGGAAAAGCTACAATGTTGCAGGCCTGCGGTGACCTTCCTGGGACGTAGTGTGTCTGGAGGATCCACAAATATGTCTCCAGAGCACAGAGATGCTATTTTGTCATATCCCAGACCCACCATGGTGGGGGACATGTTGTCCTTCCTGGGTCTGATAGGCTATAGCAGACACTATGTGGCAGATTTTGCAGACAAAACTAAACCTTTAAGAGCTTTAGTTAATGAACATGGCATGAGAAACACAAGGGCTAAACTGAATTGGGACAGAGATAGTGAGGCACAGTTTATCTCACTCAAACAGGACCTATCCTCTGCGGCTCATTTGGCTTCACCAGATTATGCTCTCCCGTTTTATTTAGATGCCACAGTGCAGTCTCAGGTAGCTAACGGGGTGTTATATCAAAAGTGCAGAGGCCAGAGAAAAATCTTACAGTATATTAGCGTTCCATTGGATTCAATCGAGGCTAGACAGGTTGACTGTTCTAGGTATGCTGCAGGAGTGGGACATTTGATTAAGAAAACAGCACATTTAGTCATGGGGCATGCTTTAGAAATATTGACTGATCATGGCGTTTGTGCATATGTGTCCTCAGCTGCATTCACTATGTCACCTTTGAGACAGTCACGGCTCTTACAGGTGCTCACTCAGCCCCACATAACTTTTACACCTCTTGGCATTAACATGGCTGACCACATGCCAAGACAGGGTGAGCCGCATGACTGCAGTGTAAGGGTAATAGACAGTCTGAAAGTGCGACCTGACCTCCAGACTGACCCACTTCAGGACCCCGACTTACAGCTTTTCACAGATGGGTGTTGCTGGAGAGAGAGGAATGGCAGCCTGAGAGCGGCATATGCAGTTGTCAGTGTTAACGGTGAAAATTTTGTTACAGTAAACAGCGGTGTTTTAACTGACAAACCATCAGCGCAGGCGCAGAACTAGAGGCTCTCTGCGCCGCCTTGGAGTTTGCTAAAGGTAAATCTGTAAATATTTACTCCGACTCTGCGTATGCTACTCAGGCTGTCCATTTCAACCTCTCCGAGTGGGAAAAGAAACGGCTTCTTGACTGCTAAAGGCCGACCCATCACACATAGAGCCCTGGTGGAGAGCTGGACAGCGCTCTCCAGCTTCCAAAACAGGTAAGCGTCATCAAGTGCCAAGGGCACTCCAAGTCAGACAACTTTGAGGCCAGGGGAAACGAGGCGGCGGATGAGGCCGCAAAGAAAGCTGCCAACTACAAGGTCAGTACTCCAGGAGTGTTTGTGGTACGGGACGAGGGGCCAGACCTGGCAGACTGCCTGCCCGATCTGTCCCTTCAGGTTTTAGCTGAAGCCCAAACAAAAGCAGCTCCTGAAGAATATCCATGTGGGTTCAAAAACGGGCAAAGAAGGATCCAGATACTGGCATCTGGTACGGCCCTGATGGCCGCCCCGCCCTGCCCATGGGGGACCTCTCACGAGCGGCTTTATCTGAGGCACATGGGCTAGCCCATGTGGGTCAGGTACAGATGCTCAGGAATATGTCACAATGGTGGCATCCCTTTAAGACAAGCATGATCCAAGATTATACTAGGTCCTGTCAAATATGTCAGAATTATAACCCATCGCCCTGCTCAGCTGTTTCCCCAGGAAAATTCACACCTGCTGCTTGGCCTGGGGCACATGTTGTGATGGACTTCACAGATATGATTAACAGGTGCGCAGGAAAGCGGTACCTGTTGGTCATCACTGACACCTTTACGGGATGGCCTGAGGCATATCCTGCTGCAAAGGAGGATGCTGCCTCTGTAATCAAAGCCTTAATTCAGCATTACATCCCAACGCATGGCTTTCCCCAGTTAATAAGGTCTGACAATGGGACGCATTTCAGGAACAAACACTTGCAATTGGTAGAAAAACATCTGGGGCTAAAACATAAATTTGGAGCAGTCTACCATCCTCAATCCCAGGGCCGAGTTGAAAGGATGAATCAGACCTTGAAAAGTAAACTCTCTAAAATCCTGGCAACGAGTAAATTGAATTGGCTACAGGCATTGCCTATTGCCCTGTTGTCAGCAAGGCACTCTGTTAACCGCATTCACCATTTCTCCCCATACGAGCTGTTAACAGGGAGGCCTATGCCAGGACCAGGAAACAGGGTGGTGCCTTTCACAAAAGACGACTCCCCAACACCCCAGTGCGGGTGTACTGGGAACAATTGAGAGAAATGTTGTCTAGTTTTTCCCATCAGGTTGAAGGAAGTCTCGACCTCTGCGAGAAGGAGGCCTCGGAGGATCCACCTGCCTGGGTCCGTGTGAAGGTGTTCAAAAGGAAGTGGAACGAGCCCCGCTGGACCGGACCCTTTGAAGTGGTGGCCCGCACTCGCAAAGCTGTTCAACTGAAGGGACACGGGAACAAGTGGTTTCATCTCTCTCATACGAGACCATCTGACCCACCCTCGTAACCACGCTCACGGGTTGGACAGTGACTCACACACACGCTTACACTCGCTCTTAATATGTTGCCTTGGGACAGGGAGCCCTGGCCCACGACCAAAAGAGGGAGAGCCATCCTATGGGCTATCGCTGCAGTTGGTTTGGTCGTGGTCCTGGGAATTTTAACATGGGAAGTGTTAGAAAACACACAGCTAAGAGACAGGGCCAGACTTGTAACACAATCCAGTCTTTGGTCCAATAAGACTGACAGAAATAAAAGATCCATAGGAGAAGGCAGCGTTAGAGACTCCCTACCTACGACTGTGACAGTAAAATGCCCGGTGGGTGCGACAATTACAGCCCACATACCAATGGCAACAATCTTTCCATTATCCTTTCGACCTGACTTCACACTCTACCTGTGTTACACACCGTCAACATGTAAATATGAGAGACATGGAAAAAGCTTTAGAGCATCGGTGGACTGCACCTGTGATGCTTGGGAGTATGTTATATCCAATACAGGTCCTGATTGGGGTTATAATAATGAACACAGATTGAAGGGACGAGTGATTCTGACTACAGACCACTCACAAACAACGGTGCTAGTCACTGTGAAAAATTGTGGGATTGATGTGAATGGGACTTACGTTATTGGACATTATCCAGGAGACATTAGACAATGGATTTCAATTGCCCTACCCGAGGACAAGGAGCTAGACAAGGAGGCCATAGATAGTGAAGTATGGCAAGACAAACAAAACGTACAGGTGACTGCTGACTGGACTGTTTTCTGAATTGTTAAAACAAGCAACTGGATATGGGGATAGAAACGCTTGGTTGTGGACAGTGGAGCACATGTCAGCGGCTGCTGGCTTTGACGATTGTGTTGCATGTGTTCCACTGCACGTCCCACTTTGTATACAGCCCCTGCTCCACTTTTCCCAGAAGATGTAGATGGTTATAATTGTATGATAAAGTTGTTTTGGCAAGAAAAGGACCTGACTGAGGAGACAAAGACAGCCCCTAGTAATTGTTCAATGTTTGAAGTATTGTTCCCAGAATTGGATTCAGAAATTCAGCCCCCTATGTTTTCCCACAGGAAAAGCAATTACACCTGTTTCCACTCACTCAATGGAGGGACGAGGCCGCGTCTCCAGTGGGGGTTCCTTCCAGCAGACTGGTGTGTCAACAACGTCACCCTGCCCAGTCCGGTCCCCATGACCCGGACCAGAGGTGATTTGTATTGGTTGTGTGGAGATTTAAAACTTAGACATAGACTAATAAAAAAATTTTACAGGCAGTTTTTGTGCAATGGTGCGATTAATGATCCCATTTCATAATTGCCATAAGCCATCCCTAGACAGTCCCCACCCACAGCATAGATTTAAAAGGGCAATCCCATTCCTAGATACTGGGAAAGATAATCCAACTTACATGGACTCTATAGGTGTTCCACGTGGAGTCCCTCATGAATTCAAACTGGTAGATCAAATTGCAACAGGTTTCGAAAATATTCCAATAATTTCCGCTATTTTCCCTATCACGCCAAACAAAAATGTAGATAGAATTAATTTTCATTTGGTATACTATGCTTAGGCTTGCCAATCACACAGGGACGCAATAGAGGGATTGGCGGAGCAGCTGGGGGCCACCTCTCTGGTAGCATTTCAAAACAGAGTGGCTCTAGACATGCTCTTAGCAGAGAGAGGTGGGGTCTGCAGTTTATTTTGGTACAGAATGTTGTGTATACATTCCAAATAACACACATCCAGAGCTGGATCAGTTTCCAGGGCTCTGGCTGTCTCAAAATGCTGTCAGAGCAAATGCCATGACGTTTCTGGAGTCCCGGAGAACCCACGGAGGCGTGGCTGGACAGCATCTTGGGGAAGTGGAAGCTAGGGATGTAAATCGGCGACCGGTTAACCGGTGGTTTGACCGTCACAGCGTTAACCGGTCAAAGCTGTCGTTTAAAAAAGAGAAAAAGGGGAGAGGGGAGGTCTCTTAATAACGCTATTTTAAGCCCTATTTGCACGGTGTGACGAGCGGGTCTGTATCTAGCTGTATGCGCCCATGTATTATAAACTCCGGGACGACTCTCACGCCGCACGAGCCACATATGCACACACGCACGCGCGCGCACACACACACACACACACTTTCCCCCTCTCCATACGTAACATCCACACGCATCATCTCTCCCCTCACCGTCAAAGTTGCACACTGGCGCGGGTCAGAACTACATTGGAGCTTACATTTACACACACACATATACATACACACACACACACATACATACACACACACATACATACACACACACATACATACACATACACATACCGGTCTGTCGCGCTCCTCTGTGTCACGGAGCCCAAAGGATCCGCGCAAATACGCGGCTCCTTTGGGAGTCGCGTATTTCCCCTACATGTTTTGCTGTAGGGGAAACATGTTTGTGTTTATGGTCCTCGGGATCAGCCCCACACACATCACTTGTATTTAAACTTTTGTGAAGACCTGTGAGACGCGGCTCGTCACTCGCTGCTCTGACCATGTGAACGAGCCGTCGTTTGCTGCTAGAAAGTTTTGGTATTAACCAGCAGTACAGCAGAATGGGAAGATTAAAAAAGCAGTTCTCTGTGCGCAAAGGTGCCGGAGCTGTTGCGGGTTTGGGCGCCGCTGTCTCAGCTCTGATCCAGTAGAACGCAGAGCTGCACTTATGAAAAGTACGCGGCTCGAAATGGCTGTTATTTCAAAGAACGTGGACTATTTTAAACTACGCGGTTAACCGGTTTCAACCGGTTAATGAGGCTCGGTGGGTTCGGTCATGAAAATTCATAGTTTTTTACATCCCTAGTGGAAGCATGTAATTTTGTCTGTTATCACAAGCCCATTGCGGCCATCTTTGCAATAATAATGGTTGTAGGATGCTGCTGTATACCTTGTATACGTTCTCTTTGTGTTAAAGCTATAGACACCGCTGTTAACCCTGGACTGAGAGGTCAAATGCTTGCATTGGTTGAGGATTCCCCCGTCCCGTCGCCTGAGGAAGGTTATTGAAATGTGTGGCCTTTTTTAATAGCGGCCAAAAGAGGGGACTGTTGTAATTAAATATAGGCTAAAAGGCGATGTGAATTAGATTGACCTGAAATTGAACTCTGTCTGTCTCCAAGCAAAAAGAAAGACCTTGTATTGCCCAACTCCCCTTGTCCCATTTTGTCCAAAGTGCATGGGTGAGTTTAATGATAGTTAATCTGGGGGGATTCTGCTAATCCTTTCAAGTTGTGAAAGAAGGAGATGGAGTCCAGAATCTGGAGGAGAAGCCTTGAGATCCCTCTGCCTTATCTCAAAGGAACTAATAAATCGATAGAATTAGGGAGGGGTAGTGCGTGAATGATTTCTGTTTAGGTCTGGCGAGACGGAGAAGACCTGATGGAGGCCGGACCCTGGACCAAGAGCTGACTGATACGACACGCCCCCTTCTTCCCCTTGCACATTTACTTATAATAACCTCATGCTTGTGTTAGTCTAGACCGGACCAGGGACAGGAGTGTGATTTGCGTGGAGCGCCCACCAAAATCATACTTTTATATTTTATATAGAGAATAAGGGATAGTTACTTTTGGTCCGAACAGCTGTTTTAGATCTTTTTGTATTAGGGAAATAAACCTTTTTGAATTTAACTTTCTGAATCATGGTCATCTTTATAAGGGATTTTGAACACGTCATTTTTTAATATAATATGCTTGCATCCTTCTCCCCATATGTTCCTCCAGAACTGTTCAGTTTCCAGCCTCGGTGGATCTGCTCCCCTGTTGTTACCCTGCCACTGAGCGTACACCTTCGCAGGTTGTGTTGCGAACAGCCTGTTCACCCTTCTGGCTTCATTCTCTTTAGTGTACCTCTGTAGGCGGCTGGCCAGGGCTTGGAGCCTTTGTTTGGCAGTTTCGAGTGCTTCAGGTATGGTCATCTGGCTGTTAATGGAAAGGGAAAATGTAGGTACCCCAGCTTTAATTTTGCGAGTTTGGTTGCATTTCAGCGTGTCTCCTCCTCTCCTCCGTGTGTCACACAACATCAGAGAATGGCCCCTGTGCGTGTATATATATGTGTGTATTATATGACCACGTTACTGCTGTCACCATCACACACACACGTGTCCGTGGCATTCTGAGTGATATTAATATAAATGGGCGGGTCATTCGGACATGTGATTGACTGCCAGTCTATTTCAGAACAGGTACTCTCATATTGCCAGCCGTTTCTGAATGATTTTTACTGAATTTTCAAGACCCACAGAATATTGTGTACTATGACTATCTGAAATCCAAAACCATATTCTGAAAGAATGGACTGTCTACGTTCATCAGCAAAAATAATTTTGTTTCTAGCTTGTTTCGTTCCCCTGTAATCCCCAGTCGAGTAGAGGTAAGTTTTATTGAAATCACCAGAAAGCTGAGAGAAAAGAGGCACATGTTTCCAAACCATTCATAGAGCAATGCTGCCATCTGCTGGCTTGATAAAATATTGCCTCAAGCCTTACATATTTGATACAATAGACATCTGGGAACGTGAAAATAGCGGGAAAAAAAACGCAATTGACGTGTTAACACGTCAATGGCAGTTAATGCGTTAATTATTTTTTTTAAACGCGTTAATGAAAACGGTAATTAACGTGAATTTAACGCGATAATTTTGACAGCCCTAATATATATATATATATATATATATATATATATATATATATATATATATATATATATATATATATAAAATCAATATGTATACAGTGCCTTGCGAAAGTATTCGGCCCCCTTGAACCTTTCAACATTTCGCCACATTTAAAGGAGCAATATGTAATATTTGCATGTCAAGTCATCATTAAATGACCCGAATATTTCAAAAGGCGTTATTAAATCATACTCTTTTCGAATTCATCTTTAACTGATAACAGTAGTTCAGCCGAGATATTTGATTATCAAAATTTGTTTTACGACCCGTAAAAGTTGTTTTGTTTTGATTTTGATGTCCTACCCTCCGCCGTTTCGCCAATCAGGAAGTGTCATGTAAGTCCGTGATCGGGTTGCCAGAACTCCGCGCGGCTCACTTAATATCAGTGGTAAAATAACATGTGGCGCAGAACTAAAAAAGGTTAGGGTTAGGGTTAAAACGAGGATTTATATCGGGATGCCTTTGAACAATTGAGACAGCTGATAAAAGTTCACGTGTGATGCAGAATTTTCTAGTTTGACTCCGTTCTTCACAGTGTCTCTATTCGTGTGAATCGGTGGTCTAGTGGTCTAAACTGTGCGCTTACGATGCAGGAACCCGGGTTCAATCCCGGGCTATGTCTTTTTGTATTTATTGCATTCGTTATCACATTCTATGACAGATTGCTCTAAAAACGGTAAAAGATGAAGGTCAAGACGTTTTTTTGCAGATTATAGCTTAATTGTAAAAATAATCATTTAAGACCACATGTACCCCAATTAAAATAATGTTAGTCTCTTTTTGATGTGGAACTTTTACATGTTTGTCTAAAAAATAGGGAATAAATACAAATTGAAAGGTGATATCCTCTTGAGCAAACCCTGATGTTGATACGCTGAAGAAATACGTTCCAACATCCATTCTTCCCACTCCTATTTTGGACATAATTTGCTTATTTATTTTGCATAAACTATGTATAATTAAATTGCTTTTATTTTGTTTTTGTTTTTTTTTATCTCAAA
>OZ035838.1:7081099-7147078 GCA_964034765.1 Knipowitschia caucasica | reverse complement strand
CACCTCAGAGATAACACTGAGGGAAACATCAGCACTCTAAGACTCTACTCCTCTTATTGCACTGTCAATGCATCAGAAGAAACAACCATTTTGTGAATGTGATCGCAAAATCCACTAACACACTCATAAATATGCGTAATCTTTATAAATATAGTTAATTTTACAGACCAGGGTCACAAAGCGGTTTACAAAGTTCAGAGTTCAGAAATGTTTACAATCTCTCCACACAGTGAAGACGGAAGCGAGACGCCGAATACACTGAAGCATCAAAGCCCCCAAAACAGTGCTAATGTACTTGTTTCTAGTGGAAGGGGAAACTGTAGCACCTGGAGGAAACCTACGCATGCAGAAGGGAGAACTTGCAAACTCCACACAGAAAGATCTGTAGGTGGAATCAAACTAATCGGAATCAAAACCATTGGAATTGAATCGAGGTGGAATCTTGCTGTGAAACACAAGCCTTAACCGCTCCATCATGTTCGAGAAGACTGAAGTCAGAGTTGTATTAAGATTAAGATGAAGAGATCCTTTAATCGTCTCACTGTGGGGAAATAAAAATAATGAAACACTTATCAATAAAACAATATCTCAGTATCAGGATGTTTTCATGAGGAGGGAGCAGCGTCTGCACTCAGAGTTGTATGAGGCTGTTGTGATAAAGAGGGAGCAGCTTCAAAAGGCAAAGCTCTCGATTTAGCTTACAGCTCACAGTAGAGCCGCTGCTTCTCCAACCCAAGCGATATTGGATGAAGATAAAGCGTCATTTTACAGAACAATTTGCATACATTTTGAGGATTCATAGAAGCATCAGGAAGCATCAGGAAGCAGAAATGAGACATCAAATCAACCACAGCATTTAAACACAACATGTTCTGTACTCTATGATCACACTTAGGAATGTTATTTGGTTATTAATGCTCTACACAGCGTTCTTTAAATAGAAGATTGCATTCAAAATAAATACAGGTAAAACATCAGCTCTATGCTCTCACACATTGGACACATTCTAGAGGCTTATTTTACATTTAACATGAGAGAAGAAGAGAATCCACAATGAGGTGCGGTGTCACTATTTGCTAATGCAACATACGTCAAGCGCAACAGTTTTAATGAACTAAATGTAAGGCACCACACGTTTAAACACCCACATCTTTGCATATTCACTGAATTCTTGATGTACCAGACTATTATCTATTATATATTTCACTACTGTCCATTTAAACTGTATTGAACTCGTCACATCCACAGCTACAGGAGAAATAGACCTCTTCCTCACTGTCAAATTGACTTTTAAATCTAGTCTGTGCATTGCTATTCACCTGTAGTCCCCAGTCTAAAACCCTGGACTCCCTGGTTCCCTGGCTGCAGTTGGGAGTTTGCGGTTACCTTCCCTCGAGACAACTCTTATTGTGATTTCCTGAGGTACACATTTGATTTTTCTGATTCCCAGAACTCTTTCTTACACAGCCAAAACAATAATAATTATAATAGTAATAATAATAATAATAATAATTAATAATAATTACTGTAGGTGTGGTTTGTTCATGGTATAAATACGTGAATTGTATTTGAATTAGGGCTGTCAAACATTTCACATTTTTAATCAAGTTAATTACAGCTTAAAAATTAATTGATCATACCTAATCGCATTTCGAACTATCTGCAAAATTATACCATATTTTTCCTGTAAATGGTTGTTTGAATGGAAAGATAAATGACAACATAGTGTACATATGGACTGTATTTGTTTATTATACAGACAATAAATCCACATCTGTGTTGTCGTCAAAGTGGCGGAGGTGGAAACCGCTGTCCAGAGCGGCCGCAGCTGCCCCGGGTCAGAACGCTGCAGCCACAGAGGATGCGGACTCCCGTTCGAGTTCGTACAGAAAACAACAGCAAGTGCCCCGCGGTCACAGAGGGCCTACCTGCTCTGTCGCCATCTTACACACACATGCGTCCGCGGCTTTCTTAGTGCTATTATGGGATGCATGGGCGGGTTATTCGGTACATGTGTCAAATGCGCAATAAATGAAAAATGTAATTAAAGTGCGTTAACGCGACAATTTTGACAACCCTAATTTAAATACATTATTTACTACAGTATATGAAAAAGTGAGGTTCCCGTATAGATACTATATGTCCCAGTGTCAGACCCTGTGGCAGACCCTGTGTCAGACCCTGTGGCAGACCCTGTGGCAGACCCTGTGGCAGACCCTGTGGCAGACCCTGTGTCAGACCCATGTTCCTGTGACACTTCTGAGGCTCAGCTCTGGGTAAAGCAGCTCGTCACTGTCACTGTCACTGTCACTGTCACTTTCTTCTTCTTCTTCTACTTCTTCTTCGACCTGCGAGGAATCCAGATGATTACAGTCAGACACATTTCTCCAAACACACCTTGCTTAACTACACAACGCTCAAACAATGCTAATTGCACATTACACACGCACACGCACAAAGAGGGTGGGGTGATCTGGAATGATTGATCGTAATATTTGGTTTGATCGTCATCTGTGCATAAACAGACCTAATTATATGGTTCATAAGATTTGGCAGAGACAGGAGGATCACTTAAGAACTCAATTAACTTTAGTGTCAACTGAGATGAGCCAGAATATTCTAGATTATGAGAAGATTAGAAGTTTTAACAACACTTGTGGAACTGGTGTTGTCTTCGTGAGGGCCATAGACCTTATATGACTCATATCTGGATTTTCAAAGGCGACACCAAAGTATAAACACCAGGATCATGGATGTAAGCCCAATCGGTTACTGAGCCAGAGCAGTTTACTTTTACATCTCAGTCAATAGGAACCAGAGACAATTGGAGCAAAACTTTGTCCATGAGCACTTCACTGTTAGGCTTCATTGAGCTAGTGCAGAAGACTTCAACCATTTTCCTTCTATGGATTAAAAAGGCAGAACAACTACTTTGAACACCTTTAGCGACAATTTATCTATTTAATGTTCAGATTGAGTTACTGTTACTATCCATAGTCATTATTTATCATTTATGTTGGAACATTTTGGAATAGTCAGAATATTTATGTAATTTCTTAATCCTTTGGGGAGCTCTTTGGGAAGGGGCAGTGAGTTACAGGTTGGAGACAACTGAGTTAGCGAGTTAGCATAGTAGTCCATACATGTACAATCTCTGTTCTTGTATTTCTGTCTTGTTCTTTCGTCTATTGTCATCTATTGTGTGTAATTATTTGTTTGTATTCATTTGGGGTTTTTTTAATACAAGGTAATTGTTGTTATATCTAGTATAGCTATGTATGTTACGTCTAAAACTATTTAAGGCAGGAGACTGGATTCTAACGCAAAATCATAAAATTAAAATAATAATCCCAACAACACATCATCTGAAAGCATAATCTATTCTACATACAAAGTGTGCCACCCTCAACTTTAAACCACCTGGCTTCTCAGAATGTATGGATTATCCTGCATTAAGTAAATGTGCAAAGGAGAAACATCCAAACCCTGGGCACCTTTTATGAGGCTAGATTCTGGAACAGTGTTCCTGAAAATGTGAGACAGGCTTCTTCTCTAACAATGTTCAAATCTGTTTATCTGTGCATACAACTGAAGGATTGTATCTTTACTGTTTGAAATGTACTGTGATTTTTAATCTAATCTTCTAATGCTTGTTTTGTTCAACACTTTGCATTTCCTTGTGTGTGAACTATGCTATACAAATAACCTTGTCTTGCCAAATCAACCAGTCACTGAAAAATATGTCAGAACAGATTTCTGCCCTCAGATGAGAGAATCAGCCGAGACAGAGGTCAGAAAATAGCAGTTTCCTCTAAACACCTCTGAATCATGAGACACCAATATATTGTTTCAGAAAAGAATCAGAATTCCTTGTTATTGTATGGAACAGGAAGTCACAAACAAGGAAGATGCTTTGGGTCAAGCTGCAAAAAGTTGTAAGGGTGAAAAAAGACATGCACAGGAAATCTATAAAAACACCGTAACTTCACACAATAGACAGGAGAGAATAGAGCCAGTATTTTACAGCGTGCTCAGCCCATTTTGACACATGTTGTATTTTTGCTCTTTTGTATAATCCAACATCATTCTTTAGTACAGTAGTGCATCTATACTTGCTCCCTGACACGTCCACGCCCCGAAAGGTTTTGAGAAGGTCACGAGATCTGCTACTGAGGGGATTTTGCTGAATGGTGCTGTAACAGGAAACACTTTAGAACTATTTCAGTGTCATGTTGTGGACCTTTTGATTATTTTACCTGGTTTTATTTTTCTATAGATGGGAGATGAATAAAGTTTCATCTTACATAATCTTATTATAACGTTACATTTATACTTTGGTATATAACTGTACCTTTTTAGACACTTTCGCCTTTGGTTCCTCAAACTTCACTGTCTCTGTGTCCAAGAAGGCGATGTAATGAATCAATGTGTACGTCCTGAAAAGAAGAAAATACTTTTATTACAAACAGAAAGTAAAAGTAAAACTCTAAACCTTAAATATCACTGTTGTGGCTTTTATACAGGTGAACCTAAGAGTCCAGAAAGTACAGGACATTTATTTGTGAATCGCCCTAAACCACAGCAGTTTTCTCTGAGGATTTCACAAAGTTGTTGATGTTTTTTTTATTTTTTATTCATTGCATTTCTTGTGTTTGAAATTTGAAATTCTTTGCGATAACTACAGTTGAGATTTAGGGCTGTACAAAAATACATTGATTTGAGTTTTTATTGCCGTTTAAGAATCAGGTACTGCGGCTTTAAAGACCTTATGCCGGGTTTAAAAAAAAAAAATTGTGGATCTCAAAATTGCATGACAAAAAATCCTATATTTTATAAAAAGAACGTGTTTTTCATGAATTTAAGTTGTCTATGCTCTAACCTGTGTGTGACGTCATAGCGGGTAACGCCCATGCATTGAAAACCATGGATCTATGCCACAGGACTGCCTTTTCTCTCTTCTCTCCACTGATGCCCAACACAATACTGCACTCTACAGGTGACAATTGCTCACCACACATAAATTGCCGTTTTGAGAGTGAAAATGTGGCTGAGCTGAGATTTGAACCCTAGTGTCTGGATTGGCAGTCTATCAACACAACCACTGGACTATCTCAGTGCCAACGAAGAGTTGCAATCTAGTATTTATGTCAGACTCGCTGTACACGGCCTTGTCCTCTTGAATATCCGCGAAAAAAGAACAAATACCAAATTGTAAACAACTTACAGCATTGAAACGTACCCACTCTGACGTCACCAAGGGCTGTGAAGTTTTTTCGTCTCTAAGGGCGTTGCTATGGGGTTATTTCGATTTGGGGGGATCGGACAAAAAAAACAACTGATTTTGAAACCTTTAGTAGTTCTCTTCTAATATAAAATGGTATTAAAACTGTATTTCTAAATAAATCAAACCCGGCATAAGGTCTTTAAGAGGAGGTGGTCAGGGCTCACCGGTGCCAGAGCATGCCGATGAACTGGATGAGGACGAGCAGAGCGAAGGCCAGGATGAACATGACCCCGATGGGCTCGATCAGCATGTGGTCCCCTGTGGGCTGCAGGTTCATGTCCACTTTGGGGATCTGGATCCCCACGATGTCCGTCCTGAACTGCAGTGAGAACGTTATCACCAGCCACATGGCGTTTATGATGAAGTACACAAAGTTTGCCTGCAGAAACAACATCACTGTTAGTCTCGTCGAGCAGAGAAAATGATCCAAACCAAATCCTAAAGTGCAGTAGCATTGTATTACCATAGAGGTTTTGCACCACCACATGACCTACATAGCAACCGTTTCTACGCCACCATGTTAGAGGGTTGCTTTCGTAAAGTGTGACGGCAGTTTTCCATTCTTAAAAAATGTACAAAAATGTCTGTATTTGAATTTTAAAAAGTATGGTGAAGAGGAGAGGGAAACCTGAAGATATCCAATGTTATTTTTGTATTTTTAGTGTTAAGTGTGTTGGCTCGTGTTTTTTCTTTAAAGCTGAACTTAAGCTAAAGCTTCATAAGGCTCAGAATTGTACCAGCTACAGATCTGTTGAACAGTATCAAGCATCAAGTATCATCTCTGTATCAAGCCGATCTTTCTACAAAAACCATACACAGGAAATACCTGGATCGGCAAACAACATTTATCGATCCTTAATTTCTAAATAAACCAAGGAAGCTTTAATTTCTCCGATGCTTCTCACCTTATTTCGTAGACTCCGCAGATCGTCCAGCATTTCTTCTTGTTTTTTTTTGTCCTGATGCAGCGGCTCCAAATAACGAACGATCAACTCTTGGAAAAACTGCTGCTCTTCCTGCGACAAATTCAGATCAGAGTCAGATTCAGTTTATTTTCTATTTGCAGTAAAACCACATTAGAATACGAGTCCCTACAGTACACACATAAAACAATCGTAAAAAAGTGCTTTGTTCAGACTGATTCATAAAACAGCTTGTGCAAAGAAACTGTTGGAAAGAAGCGACATTTGTGTTAAAATCAAACGGCTTTAACTCCAATCTTGATATTCTCTCACCGATTCAAGAGGCTCCTCCTTCAGACGCATATCGTCGGATAGACCCTGCACCTGAGAAACCCAAGCTGAGGCACAACAGGGAGAGGTTTGTGATGTATAAATAATGTAAACTAGAAACTTGCAATGGCTGAAGCCATTGCGATTGACTGCGGAACAGATCTAATGTGGAAATCTGCTAAAAAAAATCCTTGAAATCCTTTAAAAGGCCTTGAAACTGTTAAAATACTTGTAGATATTTGAAACTCCTGAAGTCCTTGAAATTGTTGAAACCTTTAAACTCCTGAAATCCTTGAAACTGTTGAAACATTGAAACTCCTGAAATCCTTGAAACTTTTTTAAACCTGGAAACTGTTGAAAGTGTGGAAACTCCTGAAATCCTTGAACCTCCTGATATCCTTGAAACTGGTTAAATTCTTAAACAGTTGAAATCCTTGAAACTACTGAATGTATTGAAAGTGTCCTTGAAACTGAAAAATCCCCTCACCGCTGAAACAATTTGGTTCCTGTAACTAAGGAAACCTGGTCTGTGGTCATTATCTGGTGGTGGTCTGAGTCTTCGTTTGGGTCTTGGTCTGGTTTACATGGAAAAATCCCTATTAGGTTGCATTATACTGGTTTACATGGAAAAATCCCTATTAAGTTGCATTATACTGGTTTACATGGAAAAATCTCTATTAAGTTGCATTATACTGGTTTACATGGAAAAATCCCTATTAGGTTGCATTATACTGGTTTACATGTACAAATCCCTATTAAGTTGCTTTATACTGGTTTACATGTAAAAACCCTTATTAGGTTACATTATAGTGGTTTACATGTAAAAATCCTTATTAAGTTGCATTATACTGGTTTACATGTAAAAACCCCTATTAAGTTCCATTATACTGGTTTACATGTAAAAACCCCTATTAAGTTCCATTATACTGGTTTACATGTAAAAACCCTATTAAGTTGCATTATACTGGTTTACATGAAAAAAACCCTATTAAGTTGCATTATACTGGTTTACATGGAAAAATCCCTATTAAGTTGCATAATACTGGTTTACATGGAAAAATCCCCATTAAGTTGCATTATACTGGTTTACATGAAAAAAACCCTATTAAGTTGCATTATACTGGTTTACATGGAAAAATCCCTATTAAGTTGCATTGTACTGGTTTACATGGAAAAATCCCTATTAAGTTGCATTATACTGGTTTACATGGAAAAAACCCTATTAAGTTGCATTATACTGGTTTACATGGAAAAATCCCTATTAAGTTGCATTATACTGGTTTACATGGAAAAATCCCAATTAAGTTGCATTATACTGGTTTACATGGAAAAATCCCTATTAAGTTGCATTATACTGGTTTACATGGAAAAATCCCTATTAAGTTGCATTATACTGGTTTACATGGAAAAATCCCTATTAAGTTGCATTATACTGGTTTACATGGAAAAATCCCCATTAAGTTGCATTATACTGGTTTACATGAATAAAAACCCTATTAAGTTGCATTATACTGGTTTACATGGAAAAATCCCTATTAAGTTGCATTATACTGGTTTACATGGAAAAAACCCTATTAAGTTGCATTATACTGGTTTACATGTAAAAACCCCTATTAAGTTGCATTATACTGGTTTACATGGAAAAATCCCCATTAAGTTGCATTATACTGGTTTACATGTAAAAAAAAAACCCTATTAAGTTGCATTGTACTGGTTTACATGGAAAAAACCCTATTAAGTTGCATTATACTGGTTTACATGGAAAAATCCCTATTAGGTTGCATGATTACACTGAAGTCCTTGAAACTGCTGAAGTCCTTGAAACTGCTGAAGTCCTTGAAACTGCTGAAGTCCTTGAAACTGTTGAAGTCCTTGAAACTCTTGAAATCTTGAAACTGCTGAAATCCTTGAAACTGTTGAATCCTTGAAACTGTTGAATCATTGAAACTGTAGAAATGTCTGAAAGAGCTGAAGTCCTATTAAAATGCATGGGCCTATTAAAATGCATTGCAGAATTCTCAATGCAGATTTTTGTCCGATTGCGGAAAAACCGGAAATCGCTGAAGTCCCAAAAGTAATAGCAATAATCTCCCAAACATGTGGAACGTTTTGATGTATAACTTGTGGAAATTGTTGAAAATGTGAAAGCTGTGAAACGTGTCAAAAAAAATGACGGAATAAAGAAATACACAGACTTACACTGGATAGGACAGTAGGGGACAGGCTCTGGGTACCTACAAGACAAACATTGGTTAGTCTCAGAGTGTTTACACGATGAATCATACATGAGGTGACGATTAGACTGGAGTGAAGCAGATTCAAAGCTTTCTCTATCAGATTAAAAAGGAAACAAATCTTACTTCTTTTTTCCTTTTTTATACATATTCCATATACACAATTATCTGGCTGCAAATACAATATATTTTCAATTAATGCTGGGATACCTACACTTCCCCCACAAATATTACATGTTGAATTTTGGGAATAAATCGGACAGAAAACAGATAGAGCCCGATGAGTCTGAGGGCTGAAGGCTGGGTGAGGGTGGTGCTCTCTTTTTGGCTTTTAAGTATTACAAAGCTGATATATAGCTGTGACAGAGGCCAAAATACATGACGTGAAAATTAGATTGATTGTAAGGATCTAGTTACCAATAGATGGATGGTATTACACAGTTTAAAATCAGGGACCTCAGCTTTAATATCAACATGTTTGTGCTGGTCTGAAAACTGAAACTCTGTAACTCTAACTGTAATTGAAATAGTTGTTTCTCCAAGCTCTACTAGTTGTAGATGTTGGTGCCCCTACAGTTGTGGCTCGGCTTGTGTCGGGCCCCCGTCGTCCACGATGGTGTTCTGGGGCTGCAGCTCCTCAGGGGCCTCTTCTGACGGCCCCATGGAGTTCTCCAGGGGCCTCTCAGTCTCTGGATCACTGTCTCTGCGACACCTCTGACAGCAGGTCCCTCTACAGAACCACTTCTTCATCCACAGAGAGAGAGAAGACAGAGCTGGGACCAGGAAACAGGAACCAAAAGATTATACACTGACAAAAACTATCAAAATTGATCAACATAATGTTAACATGTACTTGATTAATAGTTACTATGACACAAAACTTATATATGTTTTATTATATAGTATATTTTTATTCATTGTAGTTATTGTGATTAATATTCTTCTGATTAAGCATGAAACAACACCACACCATCATGTGTCTTTTTTCCACTGACTCAAAGTGGGTAACTTCTTTTGATTGACAAGTATAATTTGTGTGTTTCAACAGAAAAATGCATGCACTTTATATATATAAAAAACAAAGTGTCAGACCACTTTATGTTTTTTATACAGTGGGGCAAAAAAGTATTTAGTCAGCCACCAATTGTGCAAGTTCTTGTGCAAGTTCTCCCACTTAAAATAATGGCAGAGGTCTGTAATTTTCATCATAGGTACACTTCAACTGTGAGACAGAACGTGAAAAAAACAATCCAGGAATTGACATTGTAGGATTTTGCTGTATCATCCGTGTGCTCTCTGGCAAACTTCAGACAGGCCTGGACATGCACTGGCTTCAGCAGGGGGACACGTCTGGCACTGCAGGGTTTGATTCCCTGTCGTCGAAGTGTGTTACTGATGGTGACCTTTGTTACTTTGGTCCCAGCTCTCTGCAGGTCATTCACCAGGTCCCCCCGTGTGGTTCTGGGATTTTTGATCACCGTTCTCATGATCATTTTGACCTCACAATCTTGCGATCGAGGGAGATTATCAGTGGTCTTGTATGTCTTCCATTTTCTGATAATTGCTCCCACAGTTGATTTGTTCACACCAAGCTGCATGCCTATTGTAGATTCACTCTTCCCAGTCTGGTGGAGGTCTACAATTCTTTTCCTGGTGTCCTTCAACAGCTCTTTGGTCTTGGCCATAGTGGAGTTTGGAGTCTGACTGTTTGAGGCTGTGGACAGGTGTCTTTTATACAGATAACGAGTTCAAACAAGTGCCATTAATACAGGTAACGAGTGGAAGACAGAAGAGCTTCTTAAAGAAGAAGTTACAGGTCTGTGAGAGCCAGAGAAGTGACCAAATACTTTTTTTCCACCATGATTTACAAATAAATTCTTTAAAAATCCTACAATGTGAATTCCTGGATTTTTTTTTTCACATTGTCTCACAGTTGAAGTGTACCTGTGAGGAAAATTACAGACCTCTGTCTTTATTTTAAGTGGGAGAATTTGCACAATCGGTGGCTGACTAAATACTTTTTTGCCCCACTGTATATAAAGTGCATGAAAAAAGTGCAGGCAGAGCGGAGGCACCTCTCTTCAGGGGCCCTCGCTCTGGGATGGGGGCTGCAGCCATAGCCCCAGGGGCCGGGGCCGTCTCTCTGGTGCCCCAGGATACGTTGTTCATGTTAACCATAGAGTAGATGCTGAGCAGCAGATATGCACTGGGGATGCAGAGCAAGTAGAGCAGACCGTAGAACACCAGCCCTGCCTCCTGAGGGTGAAGCAGTGCCGTGACCACGTAGAAACACATCAACGCCACGATGAAGAGGCTGCTGGGAGTCATGATGCTCTGGTCCTCGATCATGTTCGCTGTAGGAAACACAAGAGGAACAACAGAGACACAAGAGGAGAGTAAAGACACGAGACGTCACTTTATGGAGAGATCCTTTGTTCCTCCGGCTTTAACACTGCACTACTGAGTATCCTATCTGAGTTCAAACATGCCTTTTGTTACGATTGTTAGAATGATGTGTTCATGTGTTTTGGATGTTTCTGCTTCTGGTCACCTATCGATCTTTCTAAATATAGTCACATAATATAGTCGCTCTTCAGAGGTTGTTTACAGATGGACTATGCTAACCTCCAACTCACACATGTCAAATACAAGGCCGGAGGGCCATATGCGTCACTAAAGATTGTTGATTTAAAACTGTTTTCTTCTTAAATAACAGTTGGTGGTCATGAGGGCTGATGGCACGGACTGGTTGCCTCAGTTCTGTCAGTGTGCCCCAGGGCAGCTGTGGCTACAGTAGTAGTTTATCCCCACTGTGATTGGAGTGAATGAATAGAAGAGCGCTGTGTCGGAGGATCTTTGAATGACGTTGTTGTTTATAGTTATTCTGCGCCGGTCACGTGACTGGGTGGCAAAACAGCAGAGAAAGCTATCTGGATGCTAGAGAGTTAGCTAGTTTTAGACGTTTGGAGAGAGGTTTCACAAATGGTCAACTCTTGTGTGGTCTCATATGGGCTTAGAATTTGTTCAGTTCGGTCTCATATACTTATTTTTAGCTACTATATATTCATATATTATATACATTATATTATTTTTAGCTTATATAAATAAGCTAAAAAATAATATAATATATATAATATATGAATAATGTATATATACATATATATATATATATATATACACATACAGGTGAGTAATATATATATATATATATATATATACACACTCACCCAACATGATAATTAGACACTAAATTCTTGAGATTAGATTGGCAGAGAGTAGATATTTTAATGACTATCTACAGATTGTGAAACACGCCAATCTGGGTTGAAATTTCAACCCAGGTCACTTCATTCACACAGCATCATCTCTTTTTCCACTGCATATTCTGACCGTTCTATTCTTGGGTTTCATTAACCTGGCCTGTACAACTCAGTTTTGCTCCCGTTGAAAACCATGTAAATTGTGTCTGTTTTGGAGTCAAAAGGCTCTCGTCCTGTGCGGTGTACAGTTGTTGTAACGGTCTTCCCTTAATTCTAAGGGAATACTAAATAATGTTTCTCAAAAGAGTCTTGATTTCGGGTATTTTTGGAAAAAATAACAGCAGAATTTTCTGCGTTTCATTGGGGTGGCCTGCAGGAGGCGCTTATCTGGAAAAGCCTTGATCCACCTCGCCCGCATCATTCGAGTGATTTTTTCAAAGTGTACTCCTTTATATGAGACCACAGTTGGAAAAAGGAAGAAACTCTTGTCTTTCTCTCTATTCGCGCGCTTGCTACAAGCGTACACCGCACAAAAAGATGGCATTTTGATAGTAGTCAAAATACAGTGGTTCTCAAAGTGTGGTACGCGTACCACTAGGGGCCCCCTCTAGTGGTACGCCAAAGAATCACTGATTTTTTTTTTCTTTTCTTTTTTATTCACCAGGAAATTCCCGTTGAGGTTAAGAACCTCTTTTTCAAGGGAGTCCTGGACAAAAACTACATACAATTACAGATTATAAAACAGTTACATACAGATTATAAAACAGTCACATACAATTTCATAACATTACGGATTATAAAAACAGTCACATTTCTGAAGATGTCTCAAGTGCTCTCTATCTGGATCTAAAAGCATTCAATGAAAAAAAATTATATAATTTCCAGTCTTTTTGCAACACGTTCCATGTAGAAGGAGCAGCAAATACAAAAGATTTTTTCCCAGTTCTGTGGAAAAGGAACAGAAAGCAAAAAAAAATCATTTGATCCAAACCACATCTCTTTGTGAGTAAATGGCAGATGTAAGAGGGCAGCAGAGTAAGCCTTAGAAACAAGAGTGCAGTGTTCTGCTGGAGAGAGATCCCACTCCAGAATATCATTCACAGTGAGTCAAGGCTTTGCAGATCATAATGAATTGAACATTTTAATTGAATGATTATTTAAGTACAGTTTTTTTTCCCCTATATTTAAGTCTTACTGTTGAAACTGTGTAAAATGTTACAATGGCTGACAATATTAAATTACTATTACTTCTTTAGGAATGAAGCTTCTGCCTTGTTTTTGATGAATATTTAGGCTTACTACGCTACTATGCAGTGTTGGTCATTTGTGGTGGTACTTGGAGAGGCAAGTATTTTCTGAGGTGGTACTTTGTGTAAAAAGTTTGAGAACCACTGTTCTACTATATCTCCGCGTATATACATATACCGGCAGACTGCACCGCCAGGGTACGTCACGTCCGGTCCAGTCCTGTCCCACGTAATCGCGCCACTGCCCTGACATCATATGAAACCCAAGAATAGAACATGCTTAACATCAGTTGGTGCCTGTTTTGTGAAGAAACAACAGAAGAAATAATAATATACAATATCCATCCAACCATTTTCTCCCTCTTTATCCATTGCCAGGTTGCTGGATCAGCATTCTAAAAACCAACACTAGACTAAAGAATAAGAGTAAAAAGGCGTGTACCGATGACGGTGAGGAAGGTGATCATCATGATGAAGGCGTAGACGCAGGACATCACCGCGGCGATGGTGATCTGTTTGTTAGACTCCACTTTGAAGCTGACGGCGAGGAACAGAGCAGGAGGAATGATGGACAGGACCAGGGCCTCATTCTGAGGGATGTTCAGGAGCAGGTTCAGACAACCTGAAAAAAGACAGGCACACTTTTGTTCACAAAGTGTTGCTTTTGCTGATGCAGGAGAGTCTGAGGACAGTGAAGACCTGAGATATTTATGGACAAATCCCTTTGTTCAAACTGTTCTGATCTGTTGTTGAGGAGTCACTCATTCTTGTCCTTGTGTGTATTTTCAGTGAACCACACATAGGTTGTGTATGTATAAATATTTACCGATTAACTATAACAGCATGCACCTACAACTAATGAACCAGAAATAACAGATTATAATTGTTATAATTACGTTCTTTATCGTCATCGTTAAAGCTACAAACAACATCAACAACATCTGCGACGGAAACGTTTTATGAAATGAAACCTTCCAAAAGGCACAATATGTTTTTAAGACTTCCAGATCCAGACTGAGCTTCTTGCCCTCTTTTTGAGGGAGAAGCGGCTCTACTCCAGGCTCCACTCTGTAGAAGAAACTCGTGTGGGCTTGGTCATTACCCAAAGATGAAGACCGTAGGTGGAGCACTCATCTGCTGTCCTGTACCTGTGATCATGAGTACCTGTGATCATGAGTATGACGGAGTACCTGTGATCATGAGTAGGACAGCGTACCTGTGATCATGAGTATGACAGAGTACCTGTGATCATGAGTATGACGGAGTACCTGTGATCATGAGTATGACAGAGGAGGGGGACAGGATGGAGGTGACGAGGCTGATGAATTGGTAGAAGATGTAGGGTCGGGACATGGAGCGGTTCCTGTTGATCATTAATGTGGCGTTTCCCAAAAGGTCCACGCTGTTCACAAACGTGGACGGGCCCCAACGCCGCCGCTGCAACAAGAAAGGAAAAAATCAGGGCAGGGCCTGGTTTGGTACTGTGATGGGAGACCTCTGGAAAAACCAGGTGCCAAAGTGGGGCGGCTACGGCTGTAAAGTGCCAAACTGTGGTTGTGTCCTTAGGCAAGACACTTCACCCACATTAGAATAAGTCTGATGTGTGTGTGAATGGTTGGAGGTGGGAGGAGCCAGTGGTACAGAGAAGTTGCCTCCCTTTTGTAAGTCTGTCCCAGGGCAGCTATGGTTGTTAAGAATAATGCCCGTAACGTATATCTTTGGGTGTCATGAAAAGTTTAAATCCTGAATCAATTATGATGACACAAATATACATAAGCAGAGAACTAGAAGCAGCAGATCATCCGTCCGGCCGTTTTCTTCCGCTTCATCCGTTGCCGGGTTGCGGGTGCAGCAGTCTAAGCAGAGATGCCCAGACTTCCCTATCCACACACACTTCCTCCAGCTTGTCCGGGGGGACCCCAAGGCGTTCCCAGGCCAGCTGAGAGACATAGTCCCTCCAGCGTGTCCTGGGTCTTCCCCGGGCCTCCTTCCGGTGGGAGGTGTCCGGAACACCTCCCCAGGGAGGCGTCCAGGAGGCCTCCGGAACAGATGCCCGAGCCACCTCAACTGGTTCCTCTCGACGTGGAGTAGCAGCGGCTCTACTCCAAGCTCCTCCCGTGTGACCGAGCTCCTCACCCTATCTCTAAGGGAGCGCCCAGCCACTCTGCGGAGGAAGCTCATTTCGACCGCTTGTATCCGCGATCTCGTTCTTTCGGTCATTACCCAAAGCTCATGACCATAGGTGAGGGAGGGAACGAAGATTGACCGGTAAATCGAGAGCTTTTCCGTTTGGCTCGGCTCCCTCTTTACCACAACGGTCCGATACAGCGACCGCATCACTGCGCACGCTGCACCGATCCGCCTGTCAATCTCACGGTCCATCCTTCCCTCACTCGTGAACAAGACCCCGAGATACTTGAACTCCTCCACTTGAGGAAGGACCTCTCCACCCACCTTGCAGCAGATCATGTCCAGTATAAATGAGAATATGTATATTTCATTCATTTTCCTTACCAAAAAAGAAAATACATTAGTAAAGCTGACCAATCAAACCCTAATCAACAATCTGCTTCCTGCCCAAAGCCTCTTGTTGAACTGTTGCATTGTAAAGAACATCACCTGGTTATAAAACTCCTTGAACTCCTCTGGAGCATTGGTGTAAGCATCTGCAGCGGCGTTGTACTCCACCCTCCAGCCCTGCTTCATCATCAGAGTGCACAACCAGCGGTCCTCCCCTGCAACAGTGGGAAAATGTCAGTGTTGCATCAAGAAGAGAATTCTTGGGTTTCATATGACGTCAGGGTAGTGGCGCGAATAACAAACGTGGGACAGGACGCGACGTATCCTGGCGGTGCAGTCTGCCGGGTTTATACACGGAGATATAGGAGAAGAAGAAGCGCTGTCAAAAGGCCATCTTTTTGTGCGGTGTACGCTTCTAGCAACTGCGCAAATAGAGAGGAAGACAAGAGTTTATTCCGCGTTCCAACTTTTTCTTCATAAACGATACATGTAGTTTGTTTGTCCCAATAGGAAAACCGTTTTTGTCAAAAGTAAATGTAAATGTAAATGTCACCATGCTCTCTTTACCTTATTGGAAAACTACTAAAAGAAAGATCCCTGTGCATCATTGTTTAAAGGTTTGGGCTCAGAGATGAGCAGTGGCCCTCTCGCTTCACTTTGTCTGAAAAAGCTCATCTGAAGGTACTCTTTAAAGTTTGAAAGTTAGAGGAGTGACAGATACAGAGGAATGACAATGTCCTCCATGTATTTGTTATTGCATCACATTCAAACACAATTAAGATAATGACGGTTTTGACTCACACTTCTACTTATCATTCCATAACTGTCATGCAGATGAGCTGAGTGTTGGCTTTTGTTTTCTTTGTGGTTGCTACAGAAAGTTCCTCTGCATACAAGTATGTTGCCATTCTACAGTCTGGTCCTGTATCTACAGCCACAGTGGAGCGTCCAACCCCTCTCAAGGAGTTGGGTTCCAGACCCCAAGCTGTGTGTGGAGGTGAGGCCGACTATTTCTAGTCGGTATCGCTCAACCTCCCCCACGAGCTCAGGTTCCTTCCCCCCCAGTGAGGTGATGTTGCGTCTGCGAAGTGGGTCGTCGAGGTCTCCGCATCTGACTGCTCCACCACAGATCCCTCTGTGAGTGGTGGTCCAGAGGGCTGGCCCACGTCGCCCTTTTGGGCTGAAGCCTGTGGGCTAAGGCCCGGCCACCAGACGCTCGCTTATGAGCCCCAAACCCCAGGCCTAGCTCCAGCGTGGGGCCCGGCTGCCATGACGGATGATAATTGTGTGCATTCCATGGAGATCCTGTTCTATGCCTGATAAGGTATACAGTAAGTGTACCTTTTCCAACCTTGTTCAATCTAAATAACTTTGTTGTGTGTGTATTACCTTGATCGTACTGCAGGTGTTGGCTGGCCTTGGTGGCTTTGATGGTGTACCTCTTCATCACGTTGTTGTCCATCACGGCCTTCGCTCTGAACAGACTGAAGCATCCAGGACTGCACAGGACTGAGCCAAACACATGCTCCGCTGTCTTCTGCAGCCAGTGGCCCACCGCATACTCGAACTTCTGGTACCACACCATGGGGCCTGAGGGACCAGGAAACACCAGGGGATCAATTTATCATATCATAGTGTCACCTGGTAGATATTAAAATCATTTTTAACCCTTTAATAGTGTCCTCAACCATTGGGTGAATCCCTTTCAGTCACTGTTTCTACTTGAAGCTTGGAACTGAAATCTATGATTCTATGAATGAGGTATTGTTGTATCCCCTGGTTTTAAATACTTTTACCATCAAACTGCATATCAACCATTTGGTAAAGGCCTGTAATCAACAAAATAGAGGTTAAAAAAAGTTTTATTATTGCTGCTACATAATAATAATGCATCGGTTTTATATAGCGCTTTTTTGGACACATGTCATTATTCTTTCACTCTATACTCGGTGGTGATAAACTACTGCTGTAGCCACAGCTGCCCTGGGGCACACTGACAGAAGCGAGGCAACCAGTATGGGCCCCTCCGACCACCACCAACCATTCTCACACACACCAGACTTATTCTAGGCAATGGGGGTGAAGTGTCTTGCCTAAGGACACAACGGCAGTTTAGCACTTTACAACTGCAGCCGCCCCACTGTGGCTGGTGTTCCCAGAGGTTAGTCGATGGTGAAAGTCGGGCTCGAACCCACAACCCTCTGGCTCAAAGGCCAATGCTCTACCAACTGAGCTACTGTCGCCCACCAAACTCATCTACAGGAGTTTGGTTCTATCTTGTTTCATTAATCTGCTCAGACAGAAAAACTGTACCAATGTGTTTTATAATCTGCTTCATATGATTTGCTGTTAACTGTCTTTAAAGAAGTTTGTTTTTAAGTTAGAACCAATGCAGTTATTTTTGTATTGCAAGTAATAAGTAAGTAATTGTAAGTATCAGGAAGTCACAAACTAGGAATTTAGAAAAGTCAGGAAAGTTAATAGATAGATATACTGTACATGGATAGACCTCGAGTTATATATTTACAATGATACATGGATTTTTTAAATGTCTGTTGAAGGAAAAGCCAAACCTGATCCTGTGGGGTGGATCCGGCCGCACACCGCTCCCACGTTTGAGTAAAGTTTGAGGCGATCAACCAGAAGCATCACGGCCGCCGGGTGGAAGTCTGTGTCTCCATCTAGTGCCAGGATGTATGTGTTGTCCTTCTCTTTCTGGGTTCCAATCAAAACAATACAATTTCAAACGCACTTATGAAAGAGGACTGATAATGATAGTGATAGGAGGAAGGTGACCTACACCTTCCTCCTATCACTCTCCCCTCTCCTTTTCAGTGTTTCTTTATTTGCTTATAATTGAAACCTTTCACCCTACTCAAAAGAGGTGACAAACTACAATGTGAATTGCACTGTTTATTAATAGCCAATTGATATTTCTGCTAATATTTTGTTATTTTGAAATTCCTTAGAGCTCCTTATGGACTGATGTTGAGACCAAATTTAGTCAATAGGAGCCGGAGAGAGAGTTGGAGCCAAACTTCACCCATGTGCACTTCCCTATTGGGCTTCATTGAGCTAGCAGGTTAGCAATGTCCATCTATATACAGTCCGTAGTCATGGCTTCAATCTGGTTTGTACGTCTACACAATCCCTGGTTTGGTAAAGCAATGGTGACTGTTATATTTAAATGTTCACAAACATATAGTAGATGGTGTCAAAAGACCTAAGGTAGACCTTATGTTATTTGTATTTAAAATGGAGTTGGAATGAAAACATGTTGGGTAATCGCTCTGCCATACTTTAAATCTAGGGTTGAAAAACTGATTTTCCTCTCACCTCAAACTCCCGAATCAGCTCCTCTTTATACACCCCTTTCATCAATTTTGTATAATATTTAGTTGCAAATTTCCAGCCAAGGAGGTAGTACATGTACATCACCTGCGACCAAGAGCACGCAAGTCACAAGTGGTTTGTACAAAAAGTTCAAACCTTGGGAGGAACTAAAATCCGACCTGGGACCAGCGCTTTTTGTGTCGAATGAGTTTTTTGTCTTTGAAGTGAATGATAATGTTGTTTCCATGAGGCATTGTCACCACCAGACGGCCTCCGTACGGCGTCCGAACCACGGTCTGATCAGGGACCTGCTGCTCTCTGTTAAAGAGGTCTTTGTCCAGATTCATGAAGATGCTGCAGAAAAAAACAAAGAAAGTGGTAATTGATTGGTAAAGGAAGTTGTGATGAAAACAGAACATTTCTTACACATAGACTTCTTGGAGTATATGAACAAGAGACACAGCGTATTCGTTGACATGGCGACCCTGACTTCCAGGAACATCCACAAAAGCATCGTCAAAATAGACGTGAGCCTCAAAACTCAGATCTGTCTTCTCGTCTGTTTTGGGTCGGTACTTATCCAGTCTGTACGTTTAGAAAAGGACATAAACAAAAGCTCTATGTTGAATTATAAGAATATGAACTTTGACTGACCGGAACACTGAGATGATAATCTTCATCATCTCGTCGTACGTCTCGTGCCACATTGTTGCACAGAGAAAAAGCTTTACTGGCTCCAGGTGAGTGAATCTGTGTGACATCAACCACAGACATGTGACTGGTTTCAGAACAAATACATTCTTGTGGTGACAACCAATTCTGTTAATAAAATACATAAATTGTAATTACATTTCCACAGATTATATGTTCTCACTTTTTAATCTTGCGGTTGTTCTTGACTTCGAAGCGCATGTTGAGCAGCAGCGACTGCTCGATGAAGCCTCCTTCATACAGGCCACGCACAAACAGGTCCTGGGTCCTCTGGATGCGAACCAGACTGAGGTGCCACAAGTGGATGGTACACAGCATGAGGCCGAGCCACCACGACACCGCAGAGCCTGAAGACAACACAGACATTAGAGTGTGTCCTTCTAAGCCGGAGCAGCGGCTTCATACAGAGCTCTATGTACCGGTCAGGAGGCCGATGTCGCTCATCTTTGACATGTCCAGGAAGCAAAGTGTGTGGCTGACGTCATAGACCAGCTCAGGGAACACACTAGGGTTCAGGCTGGCATTCCGAGCCTCCACCGCCGCGCTGCAGTAGTGAGTGAAGTTAGTGCTGGTGCCGTTAAGGCCGAGCCTGTAGTCCTGATAGTAAACAATCACAGGGACCACCAGCAGAGCCATGACGGACAGAGAGGACAGGTACAGGGGCAAGATGAAGCAGCGCCGCATGGCGTGCATTTTACAGGCTGCCAGAGAGAACCAGTGGCACAGGGCAGAGGACACCAGCTGTACCCCCACTGTGATGGCTGTGACCCGGGTCTGTGGCCCTGGGATGGACCTAACCACGTCCCAGTCCATCTGGGACAGAGGGACGTAGGCTCCCAGCACTGAAAAGGTCACAGCCATGCGGAGCAGGCTGGAGAACATGTTCAGAGTGTTCCTGCATTTCCTCATGTCGTGATACAGTCCTTTGACCACTATGGAGCTGCTGTGTTCACTGATCAGTCCAAAGTAGTTTTCCCACCAGTTCAAAGACATCAGCAGAGAGGTGCCTACTGCAAGCCCCACCCACATGGCCATCTTTAAGTCACTGGTGTCCTTCATCACATACAGAGCTAAGAAGAGACCATAGCCCAGCAGCACCAGGATCAGAGCAGTGATGGACGGCACCAGGAAGCGGTTTCTCTCTTTAGCCGTGCACTGAGCCACGATCTGCAGGAGCGCAGACAGAAAGGCCGCTCCGTTCACTATGCTCACATTGGTCACAATGTCGAGATGTGGCATGGCCACAATGGTGAGGATGGCTGCTCCTGCAGAGGCCACCAACTCAAAGGAGAACACCTGCAGGACAATCAACATCATTGATCAGTCTTTACTGTATACCTGTGGATTCATATCAATACTGATCAACACTGACCAGAGCCGCTGTGCTGATGCGTGGGAACTTGGAGGTTTTGTAGCAGGCCTTCCAGATGCTCTTAAGGAACAGGAGGAGACTGGAGGAGACCAGGACACAGCCGATGCACAGCAGAGACACTGGTTTCTGCTCCTCAGGGATCACCTTCGTACCCTCACTCGACATGGTGATCAGCAGCATGAAGGCCGTCTACAACCACATCCCCAGTTACTGTTTTACATTAATCATCAAATGTTTCATGTCCTTGGGCAAGACACTTAACCCCACTTTGCCCAAAGCCCCCACTGAGAGATCAAGGCTATGCTCACACTCAGAGAGCAGCCGTCCTCCTGTGGACTCACCACCTGCAGAGGATCAGTGAGGGGCTGGTGCTATGAGACTTGGGTGGCATCTCTGACTGCCACCCCCCTGACCCAGAAATGGATTAAAGGGTAGAAAATGGATGGATGGATGGATGTTTCAAGTCAGTTCTGTGACTTTACCTTACTGCACAGAGACAAGCCGAACACCAGCAGCGCCACCACACACAGCACGATGAACCTGACCAGTTTGATGAGCTTCCAAGGGGTCTGCTCGTCCTCAATGACGGGCAACTCCTGAAAAGTGTCCCACAGCCTCCTGACAAACAAGACAAAGAACACACTATTTTATGCCGCTGCAGTTTGGCCTTTTTAGATTTCCACCATAGATGTGATCTGAGGTGAGCCCATGGATCTATTATAGTAATAGAGCCATGCGCACGTCATTATATGTTTTACTGCAGACTGATAATTATGCATCTGTTATGATTGTAAGTTTGGTAAAACAATATGTGAATGTTTTGAGAATGAGCCAATTCAATTCATCTTATTTATGAATAGCCCTAAATCAGTAGGGCAGTATTATCTCAGAGGACTTTACAAAATCACAGAATTCGCCAACACAGCAACAACAAGGAACAACTCTAATAAACATTAGAGAGAGGGCTCCTCTATCATAGTCAGGCTGTAGATACAGGACTCAGACTGTAGAACAAGGACAGAAGCCGCGCTGCGCAGGACTCAGGCTGTATAACAAGGTCACTTATACATGTTCAATACTGTAATATACTGTAGATTTGGCTGAAAATAACGGTTTTCATGTTCTGAAGCCTGGACTCAGTGGAATATACCTCCTGTTGTGAAACAGCATCTCAGCCCAATCTACATCGATAGATACATTATTGATCCCCTGTAGGAGAAATTCAGATGTCCAGCAGCAGAGGACTCATATAGGTCTGTTGTACAGTCTGACAGCCGAAGGAAGAAAGGATCTCTTAATATGTCCCTTGATATACTGTAAGCCTGTTGTTTTGATTGTTTGACGTTGCTGATACTGTATCAGCTTGTATTGTTTCAGCTTGTATATTTTGTGTTCCTATGGAAACGATCCGTTTCCTTGTACTGGGTCAACTTCAGCCTGAACCCTTCGGTCGCATATTGTAATTCTGTTTGGTTGACAGTTAACTGTAACTTTGTTTCTCATGCTTGACCGAATAAACTACTACTACTACTATTACTCCTCTCAGTGGCTAAAGTAACATGCAGAGGATGTCTGGAGTTACCCAGGATGCCCTGCATTAGAGCCCTCATCCTTCTCTCCAGCAGAGCTCCCACAGAGTCCACCCTTCTCCCCATCACAGAGACACATTTCCTGATCATCTTGTCGAGCCGCTTTCTGTCTCTCGAAGTCAGACTGCTGCCCAAACACGCGACCCCAAAGAAGGCAAGGCAAGGCAAGTTTATTTGTATAGCACAATTCATACACAAGGAAAGTCAAAGTGCTGAACAAAATAAGAAAGCATTATAATCAAAAATAATCACAGTACATTAAAAAGAAAGATAAAAATATAAAATATACAATCCCTCAGTTGTATGCACAGCTAAACAGAACTGTTTTCAACCTTGTCTTAAACATTGTCAGAGAGGAGGCCTGTCTCACATCTTCAGGAAGATTGTTCCAGATTTTAGCAGCATGAATCTGAAAAGCAGCCTCCCCATGTTTAGTCCTGACTCTGGACACTAACAGGAGTCCAGTCCCTGTGGTCCTCGGAGTCCGGGCTGGTTCATATGTCACTAATATATTTTGGTGCGAGGCCATGGAGAGACTTGTACACAAGCAGAGCTGTTTTAAAGTCTATTCTCTGAGCCACAGGAAGCCAGTGCAAAGACCTGAGGACCGGACTAATGTGGTCGTACTTCCTGGTTCTAGTCAGGACTCGACTGAAAAACAGTTTACTGAGAACGAAAGTGAGCAGAAGATAGACGTCCTGGAACTCCAACTGAAGGAGTTTGAAGACATCAAGGAGGAGAATTCTTACAAATGCAGCAGATTTCACAGAAGATGTTCTTACAGGAGCACCTGGAGGATCTCAGTGTTTTGTTTTTTTGTTAAAGAGCAAGTGGCCAAATGAGCAAGATTTCAAACCAGAGGATGCTGTTGATGCGTAAAACGCAGACACAAACTGTGGGGCACAGTTCGAATGACCTTGAGTCTGAATCTGTTGATGTTAGCTCTAATATCTTTGCTCTGCGGACACAACTGGCCCAGAACATAAGCTAAGAGTATCAAGAGGCCTTTTAGCATTACTCATATCATCTTTCCAAGAGAAACTATTGAACCTAAACCTGCTTCAGACACAAAAGGCAGTGTTTCAGATAGTTGGAAAAGCAGCAACAACAACCTTCACAAACAAAACATCTGGTTCAAAGGACAGCTTTATTTGAAAAAGGGGAGACAAACGCAGATAGGTCTGAACCTCAGAGTTGGAAGAATGAATGCAGAGAGCTCAAGGTATTTACCTTGAGCTTTCTGCATTCATTCTTCCATAAGGAACGTGACACGATTCTTTGAGGAGAAAGGTAACGTTTTTGTATGTATTACGTAAGTAACTTGCCAAATTTTTATTTATCTTGTTTTGTGTATGGACTGTGCATCTGTGAACTGTGAACTTTCCTTGCAGCGTTATTTAATAGTCTATGCAAATCTTTGAATGTTGTCAAATTTTAACAAGACTTCTGCAGGACCTATTTATTTCCACATTGAATCAATCAATCATTAATGTATATCCTCTTATATTTATATAATTAATGTAGTAATAGAGCTTCATTGAAACTGACTTGTTTTTTTAACAGCAAGATCAACACCTGGTTTAATTTACCACCATTAGTTTAATAAGGATACTGTAAAGTCCAATGTAGGATGTATGTAAAAACTATTTAACCCTGATTCTCGTTTCAGGCTACAGCCAGTGATTTCTCATTTAATAATAATATTAAGTGACTCACTTGGGCAGCTCTCTCTTTTCCATGTTGACGCTCTCGCCTGTGTTCACTTAATAGTTGTGTTGAACTGGTCTGACATTGAAATTAGAGCTCCGCCCACAGTTGCACCAGGTGAGCTGTGAAACAATAATCCTGGTATTTGCATAGAAGAATAGGAACAAAATCGACAAACCTTATGGACAAACCTGAGAGACGATTTGTTGGTTTCATTCCAAATGAACCTTGAAAAGCAGAGAGAGTAATTCTGAGCATTTATACCTTTATGACAGAGCACAGAATGAGTTTTAAAGAGACTGTATCTTGTATGTGTGTCATGGGGGGAATGAGGTTATTGGGGTAAAAAGGTAGATAAAAATTATGCAAAGTGCCGAAAAAAAGAATTTATGGATTTAAAAGGGTTGGGTGTTCCAATAAAACAGGAGGTTTAAAATGGTTTAAAATAATGTTAATACAATCATATAAAATTGTTAAAATTGTAAATAAAAAAGGGTTCAAATGAATTAAAAAGATGACAGTCCGGAGTCCCCTCACCCCGGCAGATGGAAGGGCAGCACTCCCACGGCGTCCGGTCAGGTCCCGCGCGCGCAGCCGCTGGCGCCGGAACCCTGCAACAGAGAGGCAGAGGGCCAACTCTCACACCCACCAAGAAGCCCAGGCCTGAGGCCGCTTGATGCAACAGAAGCTATAGCTATTGAGCGGTACTCACGGACAAGGAGAGCTCCCCGCTCTCCCGCTGCATCCTCTGGCTTGTTTGCTGGTGGTACTCGCTGCCTCCGGTCCCTCGCCTCTCTTCCCGGCCCGAATCGCTGCTCCTCCTCACTCCCCTCCTCCGGGGCGTCCAGGTCCAGCGGCGAGCCCCAGCCCTGACGCACAGCACATACATCGGCCAGCCACGCACAGCTCTACACTCTACACCACGTCTACACAAGAGCGTAACTCACCGGCAGGGCAGCGTCCAAATACCACGACGTGGACTACACGCGGGGGTCCAGAGCGTGGGTGCCATGGTGCTGGCCCGGTGCGTGCTGGTCCCTCCTCCCGGGCTCCCCTCCGCCTTGCTGGACGTCCGCTCTCCGGTGTCGCGCCCGATCTGTCTCCCCTGCCTCACTGCATTGCCTCCTTTGTAATGCCCTCAGACACAGGTGTACTGATTTGTTAATCAGTCGGGGCAGGCAGGTGTGCCAGGTAACCACGGCGACTGGGAGACATGAAAGCCAAAAACACTGCAAACCAAAAACATGCAAACACAACCACACATGCCCTCCCAGTCCACCGGATTACATGTGTAGATAACAGATCTCACGTAAACATCGTCTTTAGCCTTTTTGGAACAGTTTAAAGAGTACGTATTCCCAGCCACTGAGCAATATGTCAGTGGTTTGATCACCCGCGCCGATTTATCTTTTCCCGTGTAGGTGCTCAGTCAGCTGCATCGTCACGTGACACGCACTCCACCTCATTTCCCTAAACAGAAATGCAAGCTACTAGCAACGTTTAGATGGGGATTTTCTTTAAAGAATAGGCTACACATAATAAACATGGACTGATGCGCACCTCACCGTTGTTGTCATGTCATACATAGTAAGAAGAATGTGCCTTTTCTCGCCGATGTGCACTTGATGAATTCATTGGCAATATCATCCAAACTCTGTTGCTGTGATCTGGTTTTATGTCAATTAAGTAATGTTACGTGGTTCAGCCTGGCGTGTCCCATTGTAGACCGTAAGTAGGATTTTTAGTCTCCACAGACTTGAAAACGATCTCTCTGACGTGCATGAAGTTACTGGGACAGTCAGTGCTTGTTTTACCAGTTTAGCTATCCCTGGTAACATGCCCCTAGAAAGTTAACAATCTCATCAAATGTGTCTAGGCTTACTCCTTTTTTTTTGGCCAAATCAATATTGATGTAATGAGAGGCTGACGTCACATTTGGATGAGACGTCAGCCTCATTTCATCCAAATCATCTCTGTGGAACTCAATAATGCAGTTCTCCTTTGAGAGAAAATCATCCACTTTCTTCAGGACAACTCACCCTCAAATCCACTTTTTTTGCTGATAAACGGTATAAACATTACATTTGAATTTTGAATCTGGCGCCAACACTGGCGCAGCAGCAAGACCTGACGTCTGAAGCAAGACCTGACGTCAGGAGTCCCCCGCCCAGAGCTACAGTGCCTTGCAAAAGTATTCGGCACGCTTGAACCTTTCAACATTTTGCCACATTTCAGGCTTCAAACATAAAGATATAAAAAAAATGTCAAGAATCAAGAACAAGTGGGACACAATCGTGAAGTGGAACGAAATTTATTGGATAATTTAAACTTTTTTAACAAATAAAAAACTGAAAAGTGGGGCGTACAATATTATTTGGCCCCCTTGTGCTAACACTTTGTAGCGCCACCTTTTGCTGCAATTACAGCTGCAAGTCGCTTGGGGTATGTCTCTATCAGTTTTTCACATCGAGAGACTGGAATTCTTGCCCATTCTTCCTTGCAAAACAGCTCGAGCTCAGTGAGGTTGGATGGAGAGCGTTTGTGAACAGCAGTCTTCAGCTCTTTCCACAGATTCTCGATTGGATTCAGGTCTGGACTTTGACTTGGCCATTCTAACACCTGGATACATCTATTTGTGAACCATTCCATTGTAGATTTGGCTTTATGTTTTGGATCATTGTCCTGTTGGAAGATAAATCTCCGTTCCTCCGACCATTCTGGAAGAAAACAGGTTTTCTTCCAGAATGGTCCTGTAATTGGCTCCATCCATCTTCCCATCAATTTTAGCCATCTTCCCTGTCCCTGCTGAAGAAAAGCAGGCCCAAACCATGATGCTGCCACCACCATGTTTGACAGTGGGGATGGTGTGTTCAGGGTGATGAGCTGTGTTGCTTTTACGCCAAACATATCGTTTTGCATTGTGGCCAAAAAGTTTGATTTTGGTTTCATCTGACCAGAGCACCTTCTTCCACATGTTTGGTGTGTCTTGTGGCAAACTTTAAACAAGACTTTTTATGGATATCGTTGAGAAATGGCTTTCTTCTTGCCACTCTTCCATAAAGGCCAGATTTGTGCAGTGCACGACTGATTGTTGTCCTATGGACAGACTCTCCCACCTCAGCTGTAGTTATCTGCAGTTCATCCAGAGTGATCATGGGCCTCTTGGCTGCATCTCTGATCAGTCTTCTCCTTGTTTGAGATGAAAGTTTGGAGGGACGGCCGGGTCTTGGTAGATTTGCAGTGGTCTGATACTCCTTCCATTTTAATATAATTGCTTGCACAGTGCTCCTTGAGATGTTTAAAGCTTGGGAAATATTTTTGTATCCAAATCTGGCTTTAAACTTCTCCATAACAGTATCTCGGACCTGCCTGGTGTGTTCCTTTGTCTTCATGGTTCTCTCTGCGCTTTAAACAGAACCCTGAGACTATCAAAGAGCAGGTGCATTTATACGGAGACTTGATTACACACAGGTGCATTCTATTTATCATCATCAGTCATTTAGGACAACATTGGATCATTCAAAGATCCTCACTGAACTTCTGGACTGAGTTTGCTGCACTGAAAGTAAAGGGGCCGAATAATATTGCACGCCCCACTTTTCAGTTTGTTAAAATTTGTTTAAAAAGTTTAAATTATCCAATAAATTTAGTTCCACTTCACGATTGTGTCCCACTTGTTGCTGATTCTTGACAAAAAAATAAATTTTTATATCTTTATGTTCGAAGCCTGAAATGTGGCAAAATTTTGAAAGGTTCAAGGGGGCCGAATACTTTCGCAAGGCACTGTATATAAACGGCCCAGTCTCGTTCACGCCCCCTTTAGTCCTCCAGGCTACGCCCATTTAGAGGAAGATTTGAACAGGAAATGTGAGTGACGTAAGCTCCGAGGAGCGGGGGTGAGAACCACTTTAAACACGGAACGACTAAATAGAGTGCCCAATGAGGTGACTGCTGTGTCAGTAACATCATAGTAAAGCTGTCTGTAGACCTCCATCCTCCAGGCGGCATGGACGTTTACGAGCTCTAGGCACTGATGGGCACTCGAGAATATACTGTAGGTGTATATTGAAGGCAAATTAGATTTTGTATATTATTTATTATCTTTTCTATATATGTTAGATTAAATTGTGCAATTTACTTAGCATATTACTTAAAGATTTTTATATTTTTTGTGAGGTCATATTTATCTGGGTGCTCAAATATTTGACTGGGTGCTCCAGCCTTACGTGCATTATTTTTATAACCTTCTTCAGGGGTAGTGACATCCCAATGGTTTGTTTGTCAGCTGTTTGTTAGGATTTTTTCATAATTTCAGTGATTTACTTTTGGAGGTGACTCGAAAAAATGTGTGGATCCAGGACTTTTTTAACGGTGTCTCTGCTGTAACTCCTCACCTTGACAATGATGTTGGAGAACTGGCTGGAATTTCCCAGCAGCCTCCACTCACACCCCCCAGCAGACGCCTTACAGACGCAAAAACTCCTTAATTAAATTAAAACACACAGGAATCCTGACCAGTTGTGGCCACTGAGGTCTGGAGTAGGTGTTGGCCCCTACAGAGACTGACAATGATCAAAGACATTTGTGTATCTCTCCTGAGCTTCGAAGACATTCCCACGCCAGTCTCCCCACGGGGGGGGGGGGGGATTTTCTCCACAGGCGGGGGCCGACAGGCTCAGGATAGGACTCTAAAGCCTAGTGTATACTCGCGCGGCGCAGAGCTTACGGAGGTGACGTGACGTCACTTGCGCAACGTGTTGGTCATCGCAAGGCCCTTGAGTTGCCTGCCGCGCAGCATCGACATTTTCTAAACTACGCAAGGGTCGCCGCAAGGAAGCTCCGCTGTGATTGGTCCGGGTGTGTGTATTGAAAGGAAGCACGGAGCGGCTGCAGGGAACATGGACAAGGCTCTATGGAGCAGACTGCTTCAAGCTTTGAAGGAACCAAAGGAAAAGTAGTTTGGGCTCATGGCAGAGCCTGATATACGCGGAGACTGTGGACTAGAGTTCCGTTGCATATCTAACTTATATATAACTTATAAACTATGAACTGTTCCTGTTGTGAGAATTAGATAGTATAGTATTTGGCCTACGTGCAGGACAAGCACAGGACTGTGATGGTGCATCTATGTTATGACTATGATTTTCTATGCTCTGTCTCTGAGTGACACGTATGTCTTTCGATGTGTGATGTAACAATGACTATATAACTGTACTGACTCCATTTTGATCTGAGAGCAAGAAACATCAAAAACCACTGGAACTTGAGAGAAACCAAAATAAACTTCCAGAGTTTGGCACACCACGATCTGTCTCTGTCTGCTTCATTCCTGACACTGTCTTTGTTTGAATCTGCACTCGTGGCTTATTACCGCGTCTGTTGCATTCCTCCTGCACTTATACTGTAAATTGTTCATGTTTGCCTCAGATATTTACCACTTTTATTGTTTTGCTGTTTGTCCTGAATACAATTTAATAATAACTATGTTTCCAACAAGAACTGTGTCTTTATTCACAACATCACAGTTAAATGAGTTAAGAAATAATGAGTCCATAGAACTGTCACATAAACCTACAGTAGAAACACATGTAATGATCTCAAACAGCTTGGTTTGTTCATGTTTTTGTTCTGAAGAGGAGAAAGTAGCAGCGTAAATGAGACCGCTTTGGTATCTCAAGCAACTCCTGTGAGATCGCCATCATGTGGTTGGTTGTGGGATTACAACATTCTCCTCAAAACTCTGCAAGGAATATAAATTAAATTGTGCTTGCGTAGGTCCACCGCAACCGCTAACGTAAGCAGCGCCGCACAAGTATACACTAGGCTTAAGGCTGCGGCCACATGTGCAGCCTAAAGCCCAGTTAAAGTGTGCCAGGGCCCGCTTCGCGATTAGATCAGGGCTTTAGGTGCCATCTGACATTCGCGCCAGAGCTCGATTGGCCCGGTTCAAAACTGCGGCCAGGGCCCGCTTCCCTGCGCAGATGAGAGGGGTCAGTGTGGCGGGTGGTGGGGAGTGGGGGATAAGGTGTGGTTAGGACTTGATATTGCGCGTCACATTACGTCTTCCTGTGACACACATTTTCACACACGTCTCTCCTGCACTTTTGTATTCTCCGCTTGTGTTAAACCTTTCATATCAGCCCACGTACTGTGCTGGAGGGGCGCTGGGGGAGTGTCTCTCTGCAGGGCTGAAGAAAAGCGTTTCCTACGGGTATAGCTCTCTTCTGTCCTGACCCTTGCTCTCAGTGTGGTGCTATTGCAAACACTTCAGACATTCAAGAATCAGTCTTTATTTAATCACCAGAACACACACAAACACACACACACACTTGTAACCTCCCTGTCTACGGTCGCTATTCTCATATGCAACACTTTTCATTCCTTCATTCTCATTCATTCATTTCTCAGCGCTCTTACGCTCGTTGCTATAGAGTGTGTGTGTGTGTGTACACGGCGCGCACACACACACACAAACACACACGTGTGCATTCACACGTTACCCACTGAACTGCTGCACTTTGCATCAAAGCAATGTGGACAAGTGTGAGATGTATCTTTCCCTAAACAACGCGATCCGTACTGAGCTGTTAGCTACTGTAGCTGTAGCTGTTAGCTACTGTAGCTGTTAATGTAAACAGGAAAAGAAGCGGATCTCAACCAGGGCAACGAGGTAGTCTCTGGTGTTAGTATTAGTGCCACCAGCTGGACCGAGTGTTGCACTACAGCACAATTTCCCTGGCACGGTTCAGACAATACGTTCATGTGACCACGGGCCGTTTTCACTCCCCTGTGGCGACGATCCGGGCCACTTGGCCTAGTATGTTTGTAAAAACCTATATGACCTCAGTATAAACTAAGGCTGAGTTTATACTGAGACACTGCGCAGACGTTTCCAGGCTATTAACAGAAACGACCAGGCTCCTAATGCAAATTTCTCAGCATTAACATGAGGTTGAAAAACGATGTAGTTCTAGCGCCCGGCCAGTAGTGGGCAGAGAAACTTTACAACACGACACACGACCAAGCCCCGGTGATCCAAGATGGCGCCCTATTCAAATAAATGGCCTGTGCTCAGTAGCGCATGGGACTTCATGGAGACCGGGAGATAAGCTGAACTCGCCTATATTTGGGCATTGTCTGGTCCTCCCGGTTCTGCGCAGTGGATTAGCGCGACGCATGATGGGAGATATCTCCCATGAAGCGTCGCGCCAAACGTGCGTGTGTGGCTTTCATGCACACACACAGAGGGGCTCGGCCGCGCTCTGACCAATCAGAGCGGCGGAAGAGCGGAGCCAGAGCGAGAAGGCAGGGAGCAGAGTTTGTGGCAGTTAAGTGAGGATTTAAAGAAAAACGAAGGATTTAAGAAGAAAAAAAGTTCAGGATGACAAGGGACACTAAAATCCACACAAAATCCGATCTTTATGAAAACTGTAGGTTCTCTGTCAGCTGAGGACATGCTGTTTTAATATACATTAGGTTCTATGGAACTTTTCTATGGAACTTTTTTCCGGGTAGCCCACATGAATTTAGTCTGCAGTACCACGGGCGCCCCGTGTGCCCATGGGTGGGACAGCTATAAGCTAGTAATACCCTATGCAGTTATTATTATAGATCCAGGCACACGACCCCCGGCCCCGTGCCCAGCCCCCCTCCCGGCAGTGTACTCACTTCCTGTGCCAGACCCTCAGAACGTGCCAACATCATTCTGCCTTTTAACAGCAGCTGTGAAAATGGAAACTGAACCTATGAGCTTTGCGTGGTCACGTTTGGACGAACAAAGGTGAAGAATTATCAAAGCTAGTTTGTGTGACCACCGCCATTGATGTTTACGTTTGTTCTCCGCTACTGCGCATGTCCAAATTTACGTGCGGGGAGCAGCACGGAGGTGGGGGTCAGAGTAAACGGGGGATTTCACACCTTTTTCCCTCTCGCGGGTGTGAAAGAGAGCCCCAGCTGTGCAGAGTATCTGAGCTGTCCCACTTTGCAGGCTAGATCTGAATACTTACGTTTTCATCCCCCTGGAACACAGTCTCCGTATGAACGCTTGGTAGCAACCAACATTCAACTATAGCGTTTTACTGCCACATTGTCTCAGTGTAAACTCAGCCTAAGACTGTGACTCCACCGCCCCCTAGCGGCAACGATGGACTGATCCACACAACTCGAATATAACAGTGAAAACATTTATGCTTCAAGATTGTACACATGCATATCTGTTGTGATGAATCTTTTGTTATCCTGTTGTCCACAGGGAACGTATGCAATTAGTAATTTTACAACTTTATTAGCACTGGTTTAAGCAGAACTGCCTTTGAGTGGAAGGACCGGGACAGGAAGTGACCACCAACGGACACGCCCTCGAGACATGGAGAACAAAAACAAGCTGCGAGCTTGGGGCGCTCTCTTCTCTTGCTTTTGGTCCTCTTCCCTCCTCTCTGTCCCCTCCCCGTTACACACACGAGCATGCCTCACGTGAAAAGGCTGTGGCCAAGGGCTGTAACTCCCTCTAACTCTGATCAGCCAAACCTGGAAACCTCCCTTCTTTTCCTGGGGTAAAAACGTCGGACGGGACGCCACACTACAAAGCTCATCTGCCCTCGCCAGACGCGACACCTGAGGCCTCCCTTGGACTCCTGGGACAAAGGACACGTGTGCTCCCCTCACGTTTTTGGGACAGAGACCTACGAGCCTCTCCACACGCATGGACACAGACTGCTATCCCTTTCATCACTTCAACCAGTAAGCTGTATTGTTGTACTTTTTGTCTGATTTGGTATGTGTACATTCTATTGACTCGTGACTCAACCAAAACGATCTTTGGTGCTTTTCGTTCTGGGTCAATAAACCGCAGCTAAAATCACCCTCTTTTGAGTTATTTGCCCAGTTTAAGAGCTCCCTGGCAGAGAACTCACGCTTTTAGACTGAGACTGAATAAACGTGCATGTTTAACTCGACCTTAAGTACCTCCTTTCTTAATATTGGTGCCCTTATTCCAAGATAAGATAAGATTACTTCCGGCGCCAGCTCCCGCTGTGCAGCTCGTCACTTTGGCTCTCTTCTCTTTCCGACCCTTTCTCTATTTATTTCTTGTAGATGTGCTTTCTTATTTTTATTTTTTGTAGGCAAGCGTTTATTTGTGCATTGTGCACACGGGAAGCCTAGCCTCGTGGATATCCTGCATGTAACATGTTTGCACATTTCCTCCTTTTGCACAATCTGAGTGTCTCTATCCATGCCAAATGTGACATGTAAATTTCTCCTATGTGAGATAAATAAAGCACATCTTATCTTATCTTATCTTATCTTATAAAACCTCTTTTTCTGTACTAAGTCTGGTTAATTAAGCACACCTCTATGAAAGTAAACACAAGGCTATTTTAATCAAATCTAAAGTATACTGTACATAAGTATACTAAAAAGTAGTCATACTACAATGATGAGGTCAGATAAATGTAATAGACCTGTTTGAGATGTGCTATGAGAATAAGACCCTTGCTGTTGTCAAAGTGTCTATAACTGCACGACCACCTGGAAACCCTAGCAGTAATGTTTGCATGGATATTGGGTTTATAACTTTTTAACAACAGACGGAAGATTGTAGCTTTTTGACGGATCCTGGTAACTGTGACATCAGTCCAGCTGCAGGTGGCTAAGACTGCACCACCCGTATGGACTATAAAGTCTGTATGAGCTGCACTACATAAGCCTCTAGGAATACCGGCATGTGCTGTTGATCGGCTAACAAAAGTGTGGTTTGGCTGCTATTTCATCAATGAGACATCAGGGGGAAAAGCAGTTAGTAATCTGTCACTATAGAGTAGCACATAAGATTCTGCACACTGCTGAAATTAACACCAACAACGCCAGGGCATATGATAACCAAAATGTCTTAATTTGTTATTTACACACGTACGCTTAAATGGACCGGACAGAGGCAACATTTGGACAATATATGTTACATTTTTAATAGAGAGCAAACATTTGTTCAAATAGATATGTCCTTGTACGTCCGTCTTTGTTCGGCTTATCTAGATTCCATCGCAGTCTCTCTGTCATTGACCCTTTTAAGCAGCATCATTGTCTCTAAATGCAGTAACATTGACTCTTATCTGCGGTTTTGTCCATCTAACCATGCTCAGCCATACAGTAGCCGGGCCAACACACGCAATGCAGAAACGCATTCAAGTTGAACACCGCCTAGTTGCTGGCCTTAAGCCTCAGCCGCCGGCTTGATGCCCTGACCTGACCCAAAGTAACTCTCCAACTCTAAACTGCTTTTCCCAGAGCCCCGTGCAGCAAATGTGATGTTGGATAGAGTAGAGGCAAGGTAGCGCAAGTGAAGCGTTTTTATACCGTGCCCCCTACTCTTGATAGGGAGTGCACGCCAGCTCAATACATTTATATGCAAGAATGACACTTATAGCGGTAATGTGGTTATGATTTGGCGCTTGAACCCAGACAGAGCACTGTGACGAATATAAAACGTGAAATTAAAATAGAGATTATGAGATTAAATCCCCCGAGGCCTAGACCCTGGTGATGGTATATCAGAGAGGTGTTGAAGAGCTGGTCTGGGTGACGAGGCGGTGATGGAGAGGAGGAGGATTGCTCCACAAATGAAAGCTTTGTACTCAATATGAAAACTTGTTGCAGGGCAGTGTCTAACACTAGAAGTCCCGGCTTATTTGGCGCCTAGTTTAGAAGATGAGAAGCTAACTTGCTACTTTGGTTGCTAACATTTGCATGTCAAATGAGGTAATGCCCGAAAACAGCAGGGGGCTGGGGTGGGCTTTGTTTATTCGTGTGGGGGAGCCAGTTTCAACAATAAAATAAAGTGCAATAGTCTACAATACAAGAGAGTAATAAACATGTCTCAAAGTAAGGGAGATGGACACAGACAAACACTATTGTTTGTTACAGGGATGAGAATTGGTCAAAAAAGTCTGAAATGCATAATGACAGCCATTGGCTGGCTCTAAATCTGTTTGATTGTTACTTTTGGGCACAACCAACATGAATTTTTAATGCAATGGAAAATATAGGTACCCAAGCTTTAATTTAGGGAGTTTAGTCACACACACAACAAGCAGAGAATGGTTCTGTGCGCGTTCATGGTTTTGGGTAAATGGCCACGTTGGAGCGGCTGTGAGCGGCAACCGCTCATTACAAAGTGGCCGCAGCTGCCCGGGAACACTGCGGCCGCTGAGGTGGCGGGATCCCGTTTGAGTACATATAGCAGGTGTCCCACAGACACGCGCGGCCCCCCTCGAACAATTCTCAACGGATTTACACTTTTCACAAACATGTTTTTTGTATGAGGCAGGCAGGCCGGCCCAAAAATGGGCATCAGCCCTTCGGGCATTGCCCGGTACGCCCTATGGCCAGTCCAGCCCTGCTCCCAGACGTTGGATCGAGCTGCCTGGTCCAGGTCCAAGGAACAAGGGCTGGCCTCCATTCATCGCCATCAAACATCCTGGTTGTATGGTCTGCTCCACACAGTTGTTGGCTCACTAAAACCTACAATTTAAACTAAGTACACTTAGTCTCTTACAAAGGTTGCAAACACAGGCAGGCCTCGGCCTTCCAATCCGTTCATGGACACTTCGGCCTTGCTTTAGCCTCATCTCACCTTAGCCTTAACATTTTAACCTTACAATCCTTTTAACCTTACAAAAAAGTCTTACAATCAACGTTTTCTTCATGTTATTCTTGACAATTTGCAATCTAATCAGTATTGTATATACTGCATTGAATCTACAAAACTATCTTTGTTTGAAAGTGATATTTATGCTGATTTAACTCCAGAAATTAGGTCACTGATTTGTAAAGGATTCATGCCTTCAGATTCTATTGAAGAGAATTGGAATTATAGCTAATTAGATAATTAATGACTCATAAGATTACTGAATCAATAAATGAGCCAATTAATAGATAATGTGACGTCATACGCACGTTATCAGTTGTGATTTATCAATGGTGCCCCGAAATAAAGCAATATATTATAATTATAATTAAATCCCTATATTTCTTAAATGTCTTTTAAACATGTGTATGTTTCAAGCTTGATTCATCTATTAACACTACAAGTCGTGCAGTCATTTATCTCTTTTAAAGTCCAGAAATCAAAACTTGTGACAACATTGTGAACCAATTTCCTGCTCATTTTAGAATTAAGCTGGTATTTGTATTTATTATTTTTTAAAGCTTTGAATGGACTGGCCCCACAGTACATCTCGGACCATCTCTGAGGTCTTAAACCCAGAGCACAGGGCCTTCTCCTCTATAATTCAATGTGTATTATTTTATATATTTAAAAAATAATCATTTGATCATAGATCTATTTTTATAATCTTCTACTTATTTGGCAGACTTGTAGGCTTAATTATTACTTTTGTTCTGGAAAAAAAACGTTGTCTCCCTCTGGTGGCCAACCCAGAGAGAACAGGAACTCTCAATTTTAACTTTTTACTAACATAATTTAAACCTGTTTATCTCTTCTGGAAACACATACATGTATTTACATATTCATCAAAGTAGAATTGTGAAATACAACTTTTAATTTAAAAAATGGACTCACTATTAAGCCATCACACAGAGGAGGATTGGTCTATTTATAGTTGGTGAATAATGTCGGACCTCCATGCTGTGAAAATGACAGAAAAAACACAAACCTGTTTTATTTCTGTTATATATCCTTCTGATTGGAAACCTGTGTCACATTCCACAGTGATAACCGCCTTTGACCTTTATTCTAAGGCTTTAATTGCTTAAATTTGCAAACAAAGTTATCATCGTGCGCACATGCCTAACCTAAGCCTTTGATAGTTGGGTGGATGAAGAAGAAATCTATTACACAGTGACACATGGTACAGGTGACAGTATCACATGAGGTAGGTGCGCTTTTATCACTCAGACTCACCGTAAAGATATGCACTGACATTTAGGACAATCATGAGTCAAGTTATTATTTTAATTGCATTTAGTGTACAAGTTGGTAAGTTCAGGACTGAACATGGGGAAGCAGCGTTTCAGATTATGCAGCTAAAATCTGGACCAGCCTGAAAATGTGAGACAGGCTTCTTCTCTGACAGTGTTCAAATCCAGGTTAAAAACTATTCGGTTTAGCTGTGCATACAACTGAAGGATGGTATATTCACTCTTTTTAATGCACTGTGATAATTTACAAGATGGAGACATGTGTGAACTGTGCTATACAAATAAAGTTGCTTTGCCTCGCCTATTGAGATCTCTGTGTAGTCCTTCTGCCCTTTTCCCTTACTGTGGGATGAATAAATCAGATCAATCATCAGAGGTACATGACTGGACACCTGGAGGAATCCTGTCGTTATAATAATGCATTGGTTTTACATTGCGCTATTTTTGGACACTCAAAGACACTTCACAGGTCATATTCTTTCATTCAGTGGTAATAAACTAATACTGAAGCCACAGCTGCCCTAGGGCACACTGACAGAAGCGATGCAACCAGTCTGTGCCATCGGCCCCTCTGACCTCCACCAACCATTCACACACAAACACCAGACGCATTCTAATGTGGGTGAAGTGTCATGACTAGGACGCAACGACAGCACTTTCCCGCCGCAGCCGCCCCATGTGGCACCTGGCTCCCATCACAGTATTAAACCATGTCCTGCTCTGCTTAGATTCAGAGGTCTGACAGGGATTTGGCTTTCACCTGCAATAATGGTCACAAATCTCACTCCAAGTTCAATCATTATATAAACATTTATTTTATAGCACAATTCATGTACGAGACGAATCCAAGTGCTTCACAAGTCTATCTTATCTTATCTTACAAAAGCCATTTAAAAGCAAGTCAATAATATATATCAATGTACAATACTTACATATATAAAGAGTGCAGTGTAAAAGTGTTGGGCTTAAAACTTGTTCTACACAGATGCAGCGGAGTCCTGAACCTCTTCCAGACTGCTCCTGTTTGTACCCAAGTCCTCCGCTCTCAATATGAACAGATGCATTGTGGGAGGAGGTTCAGGACTCCGCTGTGTAAAGGCAAAAGGATTAAAAACTGTGACACAACATGGAGAGACTGGACAGATGTGACCTGCATGTTTTTACCTTTTCACTACAACATGTTTGCACCTTCAGACAAAGCAATTACAGTGGAAATAAGAATAAATCAGATTCTATTCCATATTTTTTTTTTCTCTTTTGTATATGAGGTGCTAGTGAACCTCCTGCTCCAAGACTCATTCATCCCTCGAGACTTGAAGAAAAAAATTCTATGAAATGTATAGACATTTATCAACATTTATGGGCAATAGTCATCCGCCCCATAAAATAAATGGCTCGATGTGTTTTTTATCATTGCATTTCTTGTGTTTAAAGTGTTCTCTGATTCTCTGATCTGTGCTGGCAAATCGACAGCTCAGTAAAGTCGTCTGAGAGCGCTGACTACTGTTGTGATTTAGGGTTATACAAGAACACATTGAATTGAAGTAAATGGAATCTGAATCTGCAGTAGCACTCCCGCCTTCTCTTCTGTCTAGTGAAACTAAAGTTACCCAGCTGTCTTGTGAATGTACCCAACTTTAAAGTTTTATATAAGCAATTAAGCAGTCATACAGTAAGTGGATGCGTAAATATATAGTCAAATTATGTATTGTGAGCGATGGGGTGTGGACCTCCCGACGTCTTTGCTGTGTCCAGACAATGTGTACGTGAATTACACACACCCATTTTAGTCCTCGGAATACTGCACACATTCACAATATCAAACAATTATGAAACAATATCAAACAATTATGAAACAATATCAAACAATTATGAAACAATAAGAACTGCAGAGACTCCGCAGAGGAACCAGCTCCTGATGCGTCACACCAGGATGACGTGACGTGACGACAACGGAAGGACACAAAGGGTGCAGGTCCACTGTCATGGTTTAGGTTAATTTCATGTTTTTTTTTCTTGGGGAATGTGTTATACCCTGAGTCTACTTTACTTGTACTTCCTGATGTTTGATGTGTATCACCTGTGTCTCATTAGTCCCATTATATACATACATACAACAACAAAAACAGAAGCCAACATCTAAAAGGAGCAGCTGTACGTCATGAGCTTCAGCCTCTGCTCTGCTCTCCCCTGCTCTCCCTTGAGTGGGAGTGTTCCCTCTGGTCCTCTTTAACCAGTACCAAGTCCTGGTTCTATCCAGATTGAGCTGGTACTAGAGTTCTGCTGGAAGCCATGGTTACCAAGGACTTTCCACGGATACTAGTGTGTTGTGGTTAGGATACAATACAAGATACGAAAGCTTAATGGAAATGCGAGTGTAGAGCAGAGCAGAGCAGAGCAGAGTAGAGTAGAGTAGAGTAGAGTAGAGTAGAGTAGAGTAGAGTAGAGTAGAGTAGAGTAGAGTAGAGCAGAGCAGAGCAGAGTAGAGTAGAGTAGAGTAGAGTAGAGTAGAGCAGAATAGGGAAGATGAACGCGGGTCTTAATCCAATCCTCCTCAAAACCATAAACTAGTGAACAATATTGTTGCAAACACTTGAATATTTATTGTTATGAAGCTTTGTTCCAGACACAAAGTTCCAGAGACAGAAACAAAGAAGCACAGACGTCAGAGTTGACAAAGTGAGTCCACAGAATAAATTTATCATCATAGAATGTATCAAATTTGTTCAATTGCATCTTTGAGCCACATATACATAACAGAACAAGAAAAGCTAAATTCTTGCTCCAGGATTTAAAAACATTGGATTCAGAAGGAAATCTTGGTATTCATTAATTTTCTACCCCTTTATTAATCCATTTCTGGGTCGGAGGGGTGAAAGTCAGAGCTGCCACCCAATGCTCATAGCACCAGCCCCTCACTGATCCTTCTGCAGGTGGTGAGTCCACAGGAAGCTTCATTTCTGAGCTTGTCTGAAAATTTTAAAGTCATGACATGTACACACACAGAACAACACACAAACCCTGGTGATTACATTACCCCTGGCATAGGAAAAACTAACAAACCCAAACAGGAAACATTGGGCTGGGTGCGACAGAAGCAGAACTCTCAAGTTCAAGTTACTCACGGTAGTTGTGTCTCACCCTCAATCAGCGGTCGTTTCAAAGGACTTTATAAAGTTAGATCTTCACATTGAGAGAGGGATCTGCTGTCACAGACTGTAGATCCAGGACTCAGACTTTAGATCCAGGACTGAGACTGTAGATCCAGACTCAGATTGTAGATCCAGGACTGAGACTGTAGATCCAGGACTCAGACTGTAGATCCAGGACTGTGACTGTAGATCCAGGACTGACACTGTAGATCCAGGACTCAGACTGTAGATCCAGGACTGACACTGTAGATCCAGGATTCAGACTGTAGATCCAGGACTCGTACTGTAGATCCAGGACTCAGATTGTAGATCCAGGACTGAGACTGTACTGTAGATCCAGGACTCAGATTGTAGATCCAGGACTGAGACTGGAGATCCAGGACTCATACTGTAGATCCAGGACTCATACTGTAGATCTAGGACTCATACTGTAGATCCACCACTCATACTGAAGATTCGAGATGCTTCTTCTCTGTCAATGTTCAAAGCCAGGTCTTAAAACAACTACTAGATATCTGTTTATACCACTGACGGATTGTATCTTCTCTCTTTTTAAACATTGGGATCATTCACGATTTTACGCCTTTTCTGATTCTTTCAATCTTGTTTTGTTCAGCACTGTTGAATTGCCTTGTGTATGAACTGTGCTGTACAAACAAACTTGCCTTGCCTCAGGCTGTAGAACGAGGACTGCGGTTGGGGAGGGGGGGGGAACCGGCTCACATACCAAACATCATATGACATAGAACCTCTTTGATGAGTCTTGAATATGGTCCTATAGTCAATTCATTGCTAGAATCCACTTCACGAAAAACCCCGAACAGTGATAGACCTGTAATTACCACATTCCTCGTGATGTCAGAGTCACAAGTGTTGATGATCGTATCAAAGAACGTTTACGGATCACATTCTGCCACGGTCCGCGTGCCGATGGTTTAACAGAGATAATGGTGAGAATGCACTTCTTAATTTGACGAAAGGCTTCTTGGCAGTTGTTTTCACGCTCTACAGACTAGTTTTGTTGAGTTTTTATCACTGTTGAGAGGAAATTTCTCAAATGTTCAGAAAGGTCTTCAACTGACCAATCGGGGGCTCCAGTTTCCCCTGCCACTAAAAACATGTACAATAGGTCTGGCTGATGCGCCTTCTGTTCTGGCGACCCCGCTCCCATCTTCCACAAATACCCAGAGCTATGACTCTGGTCTGTGAAGGGCATCATATAAATAAAGGTTACTTACATACATCACAGCTGGGGTCTCTGTCTCTCCAACCATCTCTCCCTGGTTGTGATTTATTTTCCGTTAAGTCTGTGTGTATATTGTAAGAGTCAATGTCCTCTTTTATGTTTGCTTTGTTTGAGCCTAAAACATGAAGCTACTACCATAAATGTTGTCATAAAAATCTCTCTCTGGCAGTTTCTGTAAGCCTTCAGATATACGTCGCTTTAGCTAAGCTCTGTGGATAAATCAGACCCATCTTTTTGCATCTATAGTATTCTTGCATCGCAGAACTGAGCTGTGTGTGTTTGAAGATGTGACGAGTTATTATTTATGTTTTCTATTTGTAACATGTACATTTCTCTACAGTGAGATCAGTCAAGTTTGATCTGATTTTATCTATGTGTTTAACGCCAGACTAAAATTGTTTCTCTGCATTTGACCCAGTTCAGGCAAATTTGGCCCATGGTCCAAAGGAACAGGACTCAACACCCATTGGAAGCTGGCACCTTAATCTGTGCTATATGTAATCTCTGTGTCTGTGTAGGTTTTCTCCAGGTGATACGGTTTTTCCTACGACTAAAAAACTTGCTCAATAGGTGAAAGCCCCCAGCTCTGGTCCTGATGCAGCAGATTAGCAATGTCTCAAGCTCAGCAATTTTAACCTTTGGCGCAGTTTGGGTTTGTAGGGTGAGAAAATGTCGATATCACACATAACTTAAGTTATGTACCTGATATCGGAGAATTGGATAAAAACAACCATGTAATAAATACAATAATTTATAATAGCTTTATTTAGGGGCACCAGGGAATAACTCCCAACTGATAACGTGCATATGACGTCACAATATCAATTAATTGGCTCATTTATTGATTAAGTAATCTCATGAGTCCTTTCATTATTTAATTAGCTAATTAGTCCAATTCTCTTCAATAGAATCTGAAGGTAGTGAATTCTTTTACAAATCAGTGACCCAATTTCTGGAGTTAAAAGTACAAATATCACTTCCAGACAAAGATGGTTTTGTAGATTTAATGAAGTATACACAATACAGACTAGATATGAAATATGCAAATTGTCAAGAATAACATGAAGGAAACGTTGATTTCAAGATACATTGTTAAAATGCTAGGCTAAAGTGAGCTAAGCAAGACCTTTGTCTATGAATGGATTGGTATAGGCTGAGGCCTGCATGTGTTCAGCCTTGGTAGGAGAAGTATTCTTTGAAGTGTAGGTTTTAATAAAGCCAACAACTGTGTGTAGCAAGAGAGCAGATCATACAACCAGAATAGCCTTTGGTGAATAGCAGTCCTTGGGTCTTGATGGTGTTGGATGGAGGCTTCTTGTCCACGGGGCCTGGACCATGCGGCTGTATCATGTGGCTGAACCAAGTCCTCCCACGATCCACAGTCTAGGTGCCAAAACTCAGCAACTTCTTCAGGTTGAAGCTGGAGGCTATTGAAGGGTTGTGGAAGTCCTCTCAAACGTGGAGCTGAGGTTTGAGGCCATCTAAGAGGCCCAAAGCCCCTTGGTTGCCTGAGCAGAGCCCAGGGCAGAGCCCAGGGAGGTCTGGTCACTCCGTGGTTCCAAAGCAGACTAGTTTTGTCTTCTCTGTGGGTCCTTGTAAATCTTCACATCTGGTAGAGTCGTTGGGGGAAGGGTGTTGCCATGGCACTTAGCTTAAGACATTCTTACCCACAATAAAACCTGAACCACAAGGATTTACACACAGTGGAGACAGAAGTTATAATATGTCTCAATATACAACAAAATGTCTTTGACTGAGGAAAGAGGTCATTTTAATTTATCCTACAACCCCCCCCTTTGTGTGCAGCTCCGCAAACAAAGCGAGAGGTTGACACAACATAATTTTGATTATGACCGATGACGAACGTTCACTGTCCAAGTTCTTTACGGGGCAGAGTTCTCAGTAGGAGGTGGAGTTCTCAGTTAATTTCTCCTACAACCGCCCCCCCCTTTTGTGTCCAGCTCCGTAAACAAAGCGAGAGGTTGACACAACATAATTTTGAAGCAGAGCTCTCTGCAGGAAGTAGAGCTCTCAGTAGGAGGCGGAGTTCTCAGTAGGAAGCAGAGCTCTCAGTAGGAGGCGGAGTTCTCAGCAGGAAGCAGAGCTCTCAGTAGGAGGCGGAATTCTCAGCAGGATGCAGAGCTCTCAGTAGGAGGCGGAGTTCTCAGCAGGAAGCAGAGCTCTCAGTAGGAGGCGGAGTTCTCAGCAGGAAGCAGAGCTCTCAGTAGGAGGCGGAGTTCTCAGCAGGAAGCAGAGCTCTCAGTAGGAGGCGGAGTTCTCAGCAGGAAGCAGAGCTCTCAGTAGGAGGCGGAGTTCTCAGTAGGAAGCAGAGCTCTCAGTAGGAGGCCGAGTTCTCAGCAGGAAGCAGAGCTCTCAGTAGGAGGCGGAGTTCTCAGTAGAGGGCGGAGGCGAAGTTCTGCTGTAATAGAGCTCTATTGCTCATGTCACAGAGTTGGCTTTTAGTTTGTCCTAACTGTGTTTGAGACAATGCCAGGAGTTTTATAGCTAAGTCTGTGTGTATGCTCTATCTAGAGTTCACTGGAGTGGTTTTATTCAGATTAACTGGTAAGAGTATTTGTCTGAGCTTTTCCATTCTTTGATGGAGATAGCTAAGGCTATGGTAATAGCTGGAGGTAAAGATGCTTGTATTAGCTAATGCTAGGCTAGTAGCTGGAAGCTAATATCTGTAGCTATATGCTGTTATAATTGACAATAGAGAATGTATAAAATTTAATCTTCAAACAATTTGGAGTGTTGTTGAGGGAGGATACTTTCACTGAGACAATTCAACGTGGAGCCAAGTCTTACTGGCTTGATTTTGCCGCAATAATGACTCGTATTTGAGCATAGATTTTCCTAGAAAAGTGACTTTGAATCTCAGATATTCTTCTGTTTACTCTTTTGGTAGAGCGAAAGTATAAGCAAATACGCGCCACTGGAAATTATTAACCAGTGGTGGCTCGTTTTACAACTTGGTTTGACGATTTACATGCTGGACTTACTTGCAGCGATTTTTTCTTAACCGTGCTTGTGTGGGTAGCTAATCTCACATACAGGTCTTTTGCTAAAGGTTAACGGAGAGTCGCGTTAGACCTAGCTTAAAGATCGTGGGGGGTGTTGATCGGGCCCTGGACATCGCAGGTTGCCACTTACATTTACACCGAGACCCCTTTGATCGAGGGTTTACACGCTGGGGCGTACTCGCAGCGATTTACGTAAAACATGCCTGTGTGGATGGCTAGTCCCACTTCAGGATCTTTTGCTAATGGCTAACGGAACGTCGCGTTTAGTCATAGCTTTGAGATCAGGCGGTGTATTGAACGCCCCTGGAAAGTCGCAGGTGGTCATGTTCATTTACACTCAATGCCTCTTGGTTTTAAGCTTTACACGCTGGAAATCACTCGCAACCATTACGTCTTGAACTAAGTAAAGGAATAGCGCGTGAATTTGCAGGTGTGGTTTTTGGAGATGTTGTTCGAGCACAAAGCCATTAATGACTCCGTAAACTCTGCTGTCATCTCTAACCCTTCTTGACCTCCCAGGAGGTGCTGTGTGAGGGACATCTGATGAGTGTCTGTGGGGAGGGGCCGTGGACCCCCCTTCACCCTCTCACAGCCTGCAGATGAAGTGCTCTGATTGGCCAGATGCTTTTGGCTCTTGACACAGGGGTGTGACATTCTGCAGCAAGAGGAAGAGCCATCTTTGATTTGAAAGTCATTTGAATTTGGAGAATCGCAGCATTTAACTTTTAAGTTTTAACTTTAGTGCGCTGGTGATGCGTTGGAGTTGTATGCATGTTTATGCTATACAAGAATAGATACTGTGAGTTTAGATTGGATTGCTCCGGTGAAGTACCTCAGTTTTCTTTGCAACAACAGCTTACAACAAGTTTGTCACATTGAATTTGTATGATTTAATTTCCAGAAATTAAGTTTGTTTTGTCCTCACACAGGGCACCATAATATGTAGGGTGAGAAAATGTCGATATCACACATAACTTAAGTTATGTACCTGATATCGGAGAATTGGATAAAAACAACCATGTAATAAATACAATAATTTATAATAACTTTATTTAGGGGCACCAGGGAATAACTCCCAACTGATAACGTGCATATGACGTCACAATATCAATTAATTGGCTCATTTATTGATTAAGTAATCTCATGAGTCCTTTCATTATTTAATTAGCTAATTAGTCCAATTCTCTTCAATAGAATCTGAAGGTAGTGAATTCTTTTACAAATCAGTGACCCAATTTCTGGAGTTAAAAGTACAAATATCACTTCCAGACAAAGATGGTTTTGTAGATTTAATGAAGTATACACAATACAGACTAGATATGAAATATGCAAATTGTCAAGAATAACATGAAGGAAACGTTGATTTCAAGATACATTGTTAAAATGCTAGGCTAAAGTGAGCTAAGCAAGACCTTTGTCTATGAATGGATTGGTATAGGCTGAGGCCTGCATGTGTTCAGCCTTGGTAGGAGAAGTATTCTTTGAAGTGTAGGTTTTAATAAAGCCAACAACTGTGTGTAGCAAGAGAGCAGATCATACAACCAGAATAGCCTTTGGTGAATAGCAGTCCTTGGGTCTTGATGGTGTTGGATGGAGGCTTCTTGTCCACGGGGCCTGGACCATGCGGCTGTATCATGTGGCTGAACCAAGTCCTCCCACGATCCACAGTCTAGGTGCCAAAACTCAGCAACTTCTTCAGGTTGAAGCTGGAGGCTATTGAAGGGTTGTGGAAGTCCTCTCAAACGTGGAGCTGAGGTTTGAGGCCATCTAAGAGGCCCAAAGCCCCTTGGTTGCCTGAGCAGAGCCCAGGGCAGAGCCCAGGGCAGAGCCCAGGGAGGTCTGGTCACTCTGTGGTTCCAAAGCAGACTAGTTTTGTCTTCCCTGTGGGTCCTTGTAAGTCTTCACATCTGGTAGAGTCGTTGGGGGAAGGGTGTTGCCATGGCACTTATCTTGTTAAGACATTCTTGCCCACAATAAAACCTGAACCACAAGGATTTACACACAGAACAAAGTAATAATATGTCTCAATATACAACAAAATGTTTTGATTGAGTTACTAGTTACTTCTCCCAAAAAGTAACTGAGTTACTAACGGAGTTACTCCACTATAAAAGTAACTATCAATCAATCAATCAATCAAAGTTTATTTGTATAGCACTTTACAACAACACCAGGAGGACCAAAGTGCTTCACAGAGAGATTAAAACAATTTAAAACACAAAATGAAAACAACCAAGACACAATTCAGTGTGCCCTAAGTATTAAAAGCAAGTTTAAAAAGATGAGTCTTTAATCTGGACCTAAAAAGGGACAGGTCCGTGAGAACACGCAGACTGAGTGGCAAGCTGTTCCACAGTTTAGGCGCTGCAACCCTGAAGGAACGTTCGCCCCACTGTTTGTAGTGGGACCTGGGCACATCCAGAACCATTTGATTGGCGGACCGGAGAGCTCTGCTGGGGCGATGTACGGTCAACAACTCAGTTAAATATAACGGAGCGAGACCATGAAGAGCTTTAAAAACAAGCATTAACATTTTAAAATCAATCCGAAAACGGACCGGGAGCCAGTGCAGGGAGGAGAGGACAGGAGTGATGTGGCTGTATCTAGATGAACCGGTGAGAAGACGGGCTGCTGCATTCTGCACCAACTGTAACCGGTTGAGTGACGACTGTGGGAGGCCAGAGTAGAGAGCGTTGCAATAGTCCAACCGAGAACTGATAAATGCGTGCGTTGCCTTCTCGAGGTCTTGGCGTGAGAGAAAGGGCTTCACCTTGGTCAAAAGGCGCAGCTGGAAAAAGCTGGCTTTGACAACAGCATGTATTTGTTGTTTAAAGTTCAGTTCCCGGTCAAAAACAACTCCCAGGTTCCTGACGGCATCACGGACTGGACCCACGACCCTGGACTGAAACTGAGGAACATCCCCGGAGCCAAAAATAATGAATTCGGATTTTGTTTCATTAAGGTGGAGGAAATTCTGCGTGAGCCATTGTTTAATGTCCGAAAGGCAGTGGTGGAGGGAGTCAAGGGCAGTGGCAGTGTTAGGGAGCACTGGTAAATAAACCTGGACATCGTCAGCATAAAGATGGAATGATAAATTATGTCTGGCAATGATGGACCCGAGCGGCAGCATGTAAAGTGAGAACAGGACCGGGCCAAGGATGGAACCCTGTGGCACCCCAGATGACAGCGGGGTGGAGGAGGAGGAATAGTCGTCGACCATCACAACAAAGCTCCGGTCAGTCAGGTAGGACCTGAACCACTGCAGGACCGTGCCCTGAACACCAACATGCTCCGCCAGCCGGGAGAGGAGAACTGAGTGGTCCACGGTGTCAAACGCCGCAGTCAGGTCCAGCATCATCAAAAGCACTGGCTGCTTCGAATCCAAGGACAGCAGAATGTCGTTGTGCACTTTAAGAAGAGCTGACTCCGTGCTGTGACGCGATCTGAAGCCTGATTGAAATTTCTCCAAAATAGAATTATTTTCCAAAAAGGTCTGCAACTGAATAAAGATTAGCTTCTCTAAAACCTTAGACAAAAATGGCAGGTGAGAGACAGGTCGAAAATTTGACAGAACAGCAGGATCTAGATTAGGTTTTTTTAACAGTGGCCTAACCACAGCATGCTTGAAGACTGCAGGAACAGATCCAGTGCTAAGGCAGCTATTGAACAAAGCGAGGAGGTATGGGCCCACTGTGTCAAAAGCATGTTTGAGAACCTTAGATGGAACAATATCCAGAGGACAACTTGTGGGTCTCATCCCCTGGACCACCTCAGAGAGGAGAGTCAGTGTCACAGGCTCAAACTCTTCGAGAACAGCAGGGGGCAGTGGAGGAGTATAAACGACAGCAGAGTGAGCATTACAGCCAATGCCCATCCTCACTGATGCCACTTTATCCACAAAATGCTTCAGGAATCCATCACATGTAGACTCAGAAACATTCTTTAGCACACTGCCAGGTGGACTAATCACAGACTGTATTGAGTTAAAAAGCACCCTAGGGTTGCTAGAGCTGGAGGAGACAATATTGGAGGAGCTACCCGGGTTGTGAGAGGACGCTGGCGCGTTTTGGCTGCCGCTTCTCCACCCGGAGGAAAAATAAGGAAAAAGCTACAATAAAATCTTTGTACTTACTACTTTTACTGGCCAAACTTATCTGCTCCCGTTTTTCCGAACTGGATTGTACCCGGTCTTTGCCTGTCATCGCTGGGGTGTTTGCCGTGACCACCATCAAGCCTCCGTGCAGAGCGCCCAGACCAGCTACGAGTCGCCCAAACCGCGGTACGCAGTTAGGTCACCGGCCTCTGGAATCTCGGAGTGAGCTTTCGGCAATGTGGCCTCTGTTACTGGCCTTTCTGCTGACCTGGCACGGGCTGTCATCACCCTCAACTGTCTCCACATCTCCGACCATGGCTCTCCGGTACACATCCTCGCAGCTCCTCAGTTTTAACCACCGCGCTCCTCCAACACTGGACTTGATCAGCACGATAAAGCAGCACTGCCTTCTCCGACGTCGTCCTTACATTCACAGAAGCTCCCGTTGCAAATACATCCTTCATTCCTCCACCGAAACCGGCATCCCCTCTCTCTGGACTGATCACAACACGCGCCATCTTGGGAACTTCCGTGTGCGTCATCTGCGCACCAGTCACGTGACTCCTTTCACCCTCCGCTCAATTCCAACTTGTACAACAACTTCACAACAAAAAACACTCAAGGCGGCCCTCTTCAACACACGCTCACTAAATAATAAAAGCCTAATTCTAAACGAATTTATAACTGACAATAAACTGGATTTCTTCTGTCTAACCGAAACCCTGCATAAGCCCATGGACTACCTGGCCCTAAATCAGACCACACCACCTGGATACTCGTACCTCGACAACCCCCGCCCTGAACGTCGGGGAGGAGGCATCGCAGTCATCTACCAGCACAACCTCAATCTTCGCCCTATCTCCATCCCTGCCACTACCTCATTCGAACACCTGGTCTTCAGACTCTCCGGTTCACAATCTCCCATTGTTGGCATTATATACCGCCCCCCCAAAACCTGTACTTCCTTCCTTTCAGACTTTACAGACTTCTACACACAGCTCTCCTCCATCTCTCCCTCTGTTCTCCTCCTTGGAGATTTCAACATCCATGTTGATAATCCACACTCCAAATTCACAGCCGATTTTCTGGACATTTTAAACTGCCTAAACCTCACCCAGTATGTAAACTCTCCCACTCACTCTCATGGTCATATTCTCGATCTCATCTGCTCCTCTGCCTCATTATCAATCGATAATATCACTCTCACAGACCTCACCCTCTCCGACCACCTAGCCGTCACCGTCGATATTGCCATACCCAGTCAAACTCCCAAACAAACACGCAAAATAACATACCGCAATCTAAAGTCCCTCAGCCCCACTACATTTGCCTCCTCCGTAACTACTACTTTATCCTCTTCCCCTCACCCCCGTCCTGACTCATCCACCTCAGAACTCGTCGACCATCATAATCAGATCCTCTCCTCCTGCCTGAACCAGTTCGCTCCCCTCAAAACTGCCACAGTCTCCTTTTCCACCTCTGCTCCTTGGTACACCCCAGACCTTCACAACCTCAAGAAGAAACGCAGACAGCTTGAAAGACTCCACGCCAAGACTGGTCTTACTGTTCATGCCGAAGCCTACAAATACTTCACCAACACCTACAACACCGCTCTCAAATCCGCCCGTTCTGATTATTTCTCTCAGCTGATTCGCTCCAATTCCTCTAACTCACGCACTCTGTTTTCCACTTTCGCCCGTCTCACCAAGCCCATTGACAATATCACCTCCACATTTACAACAGACAAATGCAACAATTACCTCTCATTCTTCCATTCTAAGATCCATACAATACACAATACCCTGCAGAGCTCTTCCTCTCACCATCTCTCCTTTGAAACCCATTTCCCTGTCGACCTATCCAGAAATCACAGCCTTTCCTCCTTCTCCCTGCTCTCAACAACCGACACCGCCAAGCTCCTCTCTAACATGAAACTCAGCACCTGCCACCTTGACCCCACTCCATCCACTCTCCTGAAAGCCTGCATCCCCTCTCTGACTCCACTCATCACAAACATCATAAACTCCTCCCTCACCACCGGTACTGTCCCTCCAAATCTCCAAATCGCCACCATCAAGCCACTCCTCAAAAAACCCAACCTAGACTCCGAAAACCTGGACAACTTCCGCCCCATCTCAAATCTCCCCCTCCTATCAAAAATCCTAGAACGTGCCGTCATAACCCAAGTTCAGCAATACCTCCACACCTTCTCGCTCTTTGAAATTTTCCAATCCGGTTTCCGTCCCCATCACAGCACTGAAACAGCCCTCCTAAAAGTATCCAACGATCTTCTCCTTGCAGCTGACTCCGGTTCCCTTTCCATCCTCCTCCTCCTTGACCTCTCCGCAGCATTTGACACCATCGACCACTCTATCCTCCTCCACCGTCTTCAATCTATTGGCATCTCCAACACTGTTCTATCCTGGTTTTCTTCATACCTCTCCGACCGTCATCATTATGTTTCCATTAACAACTGCACATCCCAAACCTTCCGTGTCTCCACTGGTGTTCCCCAAGGTTCGGTACTGGGCCCCCTCCTCTTCATCATGTACATGCTTCCCCTTGGCCACATCATCCGTCACCATGGACTACACTTTCACTGCTACGCTGACGACACCCAGGTCTACATCTCCACCAAATCCATCTCCCCAGTCATCCTCTCCACCATCACACACTGCATCTCTGACATTAAATTCTGGATGGACCACAATTTCTTGAAACTAAATAGCAATAAAACCGAACTCCTCATCACCGGACCCAAGTCATTCCTTCCCTCTGCTCAAAACATCTCCCTCAACATTGACGGACACACAGTCACTCCCTCCTCCTCTGTACGCAACCTCGGCGTTATTATGGACTCCACCCTCTCCTTTAGACCCCACATTAACCTAATCTCCAAAACATCATTTTTCCACCTCCGTAACATCGCTCGCCTCCTCCCCTCTCTCTCTCAATCCTCTGCTATACTGGTTCATGCCTTCATCACCTCTAGACTTGACTACTGCAATAGCCTCCTCTTCGGTCTCCCTTCCACTCATCTTCAAAAACTACAATACATTCAGAACTCCGCCGCCCGCCTTCTCACCCACACCCGCTCCAGAGATCACATCACCCCTGTCCTCAAACAACTCCACTGGCTCCCTGTCCCATACCGCATCCAATACAAGGTCCTCCTCCTCACCTACAAGTCCCTCCATAACCTGGCCCCCTCTTACCTCACTGACCTCCTCCATCATCACTGTCCCTCCCGCCGCCTCAGATCCACAGACTCCAACCTCCTCACTCCCCTCAGGACTAAACACCGAACCTTGGGGGACCGAGCCTTCGCTGCAGCTGCCCCCACTCTCTGGAACTCACTCCCTCAACCCGTCAGAAACTCAGACTCACTACAGAACTTTAAATCTCTCCTAAAAACCCACCTGTTTCATCTTGCCTTTCCTTAATTTTGTTTTTCAATGTTTATTTCTACGTGTTTTGTAAAGCGTCTTTGAGTGTCCAAAAAAGCGCTATATAAGTTTGATGCATTATTATTATTATTATTATAATATTTGATAGATATTGGCATTTAGCCTCCCTGACTGCCTTTTGGTAGCTGGCTAGGCTCTCCCTCAGGATCTCCACAGACACCTGAAGCTTGTCCTTCCTATACCTGCGCTCAGCCTGTCTGCATTGCTGCCTCAGGGCTCGGGTGGTTTCATTGAGCCACGGGTCTGGTTTAATTTTAGTAGATTTGCACCTAAATGGTGCAATACTGTCCAGAATGTCAGTGCAGGTAGAGTGGAGGGAGGAAACTGCATCATCTGGACAGACATGGGGAGCCACAACTGTCCCTGTGTACAGAGCAGTGGTCCTAAAGGCAGTGGCAAACTGAGCAGGGGTGGAGGAGGAAATGATGCGGCGACAGGAGGGTGTAGTGAGAGGGTCGGATGCAGAACGGGGTACAGAGAACTTAAAAAGAATTGGGAAATGATCTGAGATGCATGTCTGAGATATTTCCTGTAGTATTACAGGTAGATCATGTGAGATAATAAGGTCCAGTGTGTGGCCAAGATTATGTGTGGGTTCATGCACTGATTGTGACAAGTCAACAGTGTCCAACAGGCAGAGGAACTCAGATGCTAAAGCATCTGATGGACAGCACACATGAATGTTAAAATCCCCACAAATTATGATGTTGTCATATGATGGGACAAACTCGGCCAGAAATTCTGAAAACTCAGTTATAAAATTCTTATTGTGCTTAGGTGGGCGGTAAACAATGGCACACAAAACAGGGGTGACTGACTCAAATAAAAAGAGCTGCAGTTCAAAACTACTGTAGGCTTTGGTGGGCAGAAAGCGACAGGTGTATGTATGCTTATACACAGTAGCCAGGCCACCACCACGGCCTGAGAGCCGCGGTGTACTGAGGTATGAATATCCAGGTGGGAGGAGCTCAGTGAAGGCGCTGTTATCACCAGATTTTTGCCAGGTTTCCGTCAGAAAGCAAAAATCCAGATCGTGCGTAGAAATGAAGTCGTTTATGATGAAAGTCTTGTTTGAGACTGAACGGGCGTTGAACAGTGCTGCAGAGAGACAGAGAGATCCACAGCTGACAGGCTCCGAGACAGCGCGGACCAGCGGGCGGAGATTCCCCTGTGAGCACCGCCGACTCTGGATCCTGACGGGGCGGCAACGCGGAAGGGGGTGCCCAGCATCAGGGCTAGCTGGACATAGCCACCGATAGCAGAGCTGGAGGGGACGCCGGAGGTCAAAACCGGAATCTGCTGTCCAATTGCGATTATCCACACCGGAGGACGCAAGGTATGCCTTGAACCTGACAGAGATTCCGCCTCTCTTTCCTCGTCTTCTGCGCCTCTTGTTGCGAGGCAACCCGCTCACATGACGCAGCAGAAAGAGTGGGACAGACTCGAGGACAGGTGGTGATGTCTTAAAATGTCCATCAAAGGCTTGAACGGGCACATAGTTTACAGAATCCCGGATCTTTAAAAGTGTCAGGCGATCATAAATCAACAGCGACGTCACATTTTCAATAATAAGCCCTATAAAGAGCAGAAAAATCACCAAATGTGGTAGGGGCAGACGGCGAACCATACACAGCGGCGCCATCTTACCAATAAGGACTTCTAGTAACTAGTTACCAGTAAAAGTAACTATTGCGTTACTTTTTCGTTTTGTTCTGGAACATAATGTGCACCCGACGTGCGCATTTTTACCTTTAACCTCAGTGAGTCTGAAATAGTGAAATAGTTTGAAATCCATCTAGAAAAGTCTGTTTTTCTGCTGAAGTCCTGTTCACTCTTCATCTCTCTCTGTGCTGTAAGCACTAAACACCAACACCCACCACTGTGAATGTGGAAACACCGGTGACGAGCGGTGAGGCTGATGAAGCACTGACTTCAGCCCAATCAGATGAACATATAAATCATATAAATCAACTGGACAATTTGTTTGGCTACAGCAAAATATGTTTCATGCCCGCATTGTTTGTTCATACAAAACGCAAAACTATGAGTTATGGGTCTTACCTTATAAATGACCTGCACAGACCACTTCAGTTCAGACCAGTTCCTTGTTTAAGTCCAGTTAATGGTTTTAGCGTAGATATGTAATCCTCCATTTGGAAATGAGTCCAATGAGTTTTAAAAAGTAAAACAAAACGCCTGTGTCCTCCATAAACTCCTGTGTTTTGCTAGCGGCAGCTGGGTGCATCCAATTTCTAAAATCAACCGTCCCACACTTCACCTCTCTTTTTTATCATTCCTATAGTAATTGAAAAAATACCCTATGTGCATTTTAGATCATCTAAAAATGTGTTATATGTATGTTAGCCAAACCTGTTGCAGCCCTTAGCAGATAAACCAGGAAGAGAAAGGAGCTTATCGATGGAATTGTATGCAGCCGACTTCTGTGCTCACATGCGCTACTCTGTGGCTGACCTCAAGGTGATACAAGCCGTGGTTGAGCGCGATTAAGACCAATATTTGTTTCAAAAACACAATTTATGAGCCATCCTCTCAACTGTAGACATGTAGATTGTAAAGGAAATATGATTTACATCAGCCAATAATTGCTGAGAGTTTTTCTCATCCTCCCTTCTCTCATGACAACACGTTCATTGTGCGTCTTGAGTAACGCGCAGTAACGGGATGTCAGAAATGATAACGGTGTTATAGTTACTGTCAAAGTAATTAGTTAGATTACTCGTTACTGAAAAAAGTAACGGCGTTAGTAACGCCGTTACTAGTAACGCCGTTATTCCCATCACTGGTCGTCATAGAGTGTGCATCTCAAAATCAAAAAAAGCTTTTGAAGATTGAAAAGTACAACAATGTGCTAGTTCGGTGTTTCTCACTTACCGGGAAGAAGAGAGTGAAGGGAGTGATTAGTGGAGTCCCTACCAGTGTGGAAGGGGAAGATTTCGAACGGGTCCCTGGTGTTTGTGATACAAGGAGGCTGTTTAGAGTCAGAGACGGATGGAGACAAATGAGTGAATCTGTGTCGTTTATATTTGGAGAGTTGCTGGAGCGGGTGTATTTAGATAATGTTTCCTACAGAGTGAGGCCTTTTGATTGGAGCCCTTTTGAGGTGCTTTTCCTGCCAAGGATATGGACATGTGGCCGCTGTCTGCAGGGGATCTAAAAGATGTTGGAGTGAAAAGTGTGTGAATGAGGACTGTGAAATGACTAATAAAGAACCAGAATGTGTTCATTGTTCTGGAAAGCATCGTGCTGGATCTATGGACTATCCACGGAAACAGCTTGAAGTCAAAGTGTGTCGGTTGAGAGAAGAGTCGAAGATTTCATATGCAGATGCAGTAAAGCGTGCTAAGGAAGTGGGAGAAGATAATGTTAAAAGTTCGAGAGGAAACTTCTTGTGTGTCGATAAAATGTGCTTCCTGACTTTCATTGCGTTCATCATCAACAGTGCGTCAGCTCTTCATGAAAAATCGGACCGTGTAAATATGATTCTGGATGCTGCAAAAAAATTCTGGATGTGAGAGATATCACTGGAGACAACACTGAAAGAGAAAATTTGGTAGAGAAGGGTTGGGATGGGTATTAACACTGGGGTGCATAGTTATTTTGTTTTAGATTTCTTTGGTGGTGAAAGTGGTCTTGGACTCCGTGTATGCAGCTGTGCTGCATTTTTCTACAGGCAAGCAGCCTGTAAAAGTGAGCTGCAGTGTGTTCTCTGGCCGCGAAAGGCAGCAATGCGCTTAGAGGCGCCCAGTCTGCCGGAAATCAAAAGAAGAAGAAGAGGGCAGCCATTTTGTGATGCCGGTGTGGTCTGCAGCTGTGGTCTCGCAGCTCCTGCATTTGTCTGAGGTAAGTAGTAAGTAAGTAATCTTTATTTATTTTATTTATTTTCACAGACCAGAGTCACAAAGCGGTTTACAATTGTTATTTTTGGGCACTTGTCCTCTCACTCCACACAGAGATGAAAGCGGGGTCGCCGAACAGGAGGCGCATGTCAGACCTATTGTACATATTTTTAGTGGTAGGGGAAACCGGAGGAAACCTACGCAGACACGGGGAGAACATGCAAACTCCACTCAGAAAGGCCCTGGTCCGACCGGGATTTGAACCCAGGACCTTCTTGCTGAAAGGCGAGAGTGCTATCCACTCAGCCACCGTGCCGCCCGGTACTATAAATAAATTGACCTTATCTAAATTTAGTTTTGTCTAATTCTTTTCGTCTTTTAGCAGGATCTTATCTTTTTATCAATAAACATTTTAAACTTTTATTCACGTCTGTCATATTATAATCAGATACTTACCTGTGTTCCTTTTATATTGTAATTTGACTGTGACCCTTGGGTTTTTAAAATCAACCACACCCTCGGTATTGCCACACAAGCATGAGCAGGAAGATTGTTTAACCCAGCCCTTCAGATCAAGAATCAGATATATCTTTGTTTCTTTTATGGTTGTGATGGTTTTGATTATTATGCAACAGTTTAATCCTTATGTTGTGTTAGGGTCTCCAGCGACCCGTTTCATGGTTATAATATGTAATAACGTCCATGTTGTTGATCTTATGAGAACGAGGCTTTATGACATCCTCCACCACACGTATGCAAACGCAGCAAAACTATGTTTTACGATTTTAACATTTCTGACATTTCTGAAAGTATCGGCAGAAAAAAAGTTACGACTGTGGTGTTAGGGTCATTTTTGACCCAAAAGATAAAAACTGCACTAAACAAGTAAAACTATGCAAAATTCATACATTTTCTGATCCCACCTCCTTCCTCCAAGAGAGTAAATCTTTTCTCACATCAAAGTATGTGACCCCCCCACCCCCTCCACATGAATACACATTTACTCGAGTACAATACAGGTGTGACCCCACCTTCATCCCCTCTCTCCACGAGAACAAATCTTTTCTCACAGAACAGTATCTGACCCACGCGTGTGAGAACTGACATACTAACATTTTACACTTTGTGAACAAAAAGATGATGTTGTACTCAAACTTGACCTGACTAGACACTTTTTTGCGCACACATACAGACAACCCCTTACGTCTCATCAAGAAGATCCTGGGTTCGAATCCTGAACTGAACAGGGCCTTTTTGGGTGTAGTTTTTTCTCCCTGTGCAGGTTTCCTCCGGGTGCCCCAGTTTCCCGTACCGTACCGTGCAAAACATGTGCAATAGGTAAAATCTTCCAGCTCTGGTTCTGACCAAGCCAAGCATCAACATCTGGAGTTGGGTCCTGGGAGTAGTACTACAGCAGTTAATGCTCCTGATAAAGGCCCTAGAAGCATCAAGACAGGTCAGATGCAGAGGAGGAATTGCCCTTTGGAGAAAAAGCAACCTTTACCTTTACGTTACATGGTCCGTGAGGTTCTTGATCACATCCTCGTGGAGGAAGAGTCTTTGGAGGAGACGGATGTGCACATTATTGTCCCGTAGGAAAATTTGACCTCTGCATTTGACCCATCCTGCAAGTTTTACTACTAGGTTCTCTAACAGGAGCAGAGGTCGCTGTGTAATACAGTGTCTTTGGACCCATCTCCAGATGTTGATGCTCGGCTTGATCAGGACCAGAACTGAAGAATTTTATCTATTGTCCATGTTTTGAGTGCTAGGGGAAACCGGAGCACCTGGAGGAAACCAATGCATACACAGGGAGAACATGCAAACTCCACTCAGAAAGGGGCTTGTTCTGACCAGGATGTGAACCCAGAACCTTCTTGCTGAGACGCAATAGTGCGATTCTCTCAGCCACAATGCCGCCAGATTAGGCTGAAATAGAGGAAGATGTATCTGAGGATGATTTTGTGGATGATCCACATCAAGATGAAGAAACATCAGACTCAGATGAAGAAGTGACTGAATGAACCAGAACAGGGCTTTGTTTTCAAACAATGGGAAGGTTTGGTCTCAAATCAGCAAATATCATAAAAATGAGCCCTGGATTCGATTTGCAAAGTCACAGATCAAAGACATAAAGACTACATTAGAACTTTTCAGACCAAACTCCAGAAAACTTTCAGGAAAGTAGTGTTTTCGGAAAATAAAGTCCTTTTCTGAAGAATAAAGGCTCATTTTACTAACGAATCTATGCGGGTCAAATTTGACCCTAACACCACCAACGTAACTATAATTAATATTTTTACATAGGTTCAAATTATTTCAAAAGGTATATTCTAATATTGTTCTATTATAGTTAGAAAACATTATTATCTATGGATTTTACATTTAGTAAATTATGATTCAAAAAACCTTATTTTAGCTTAAAAATAAGGGACAAGATATGTCTCGAGGGTCATTAAATCAAATAAAAAATATGAATGCATATAATGTTTGTTAAGATGTAGTACTAACTATATCAAGTGATAATTCTTTCTTTTTATTGGTCAGGACTGAGTTAGACCCCGGGTCAGAATTGACCCACTAACAACGGGCAGTGGTGCCGGTTCCTAACACAACATGAGGGTTAAGTGTGTATGAGTTCAAACATGGAAGATCAGCCCCAGATGGACGAGTGGAGCTGTCATCTCGTATGATCAATAGAGGACTGTATTTGTATTATACTGGAACTGTATTTTAAACACATTCAACTACACTTAGCACTTAGACTAGAACCTCGTCTGAAGTGCGTGTGAGATAACCCGGGCGTTCAGACAGGACGGCCTTTACCTAAAGTAATGCTTTTCATCAAGGCAAAAAGCATTTTCACCTCATAATTTTAAAGGCAGAAAAACAACCGTATCATTTATTCTACCAACTAACCCAACAAACTGTAATTGTAAGATAAATCTTCGATTGCATCAGTTTTATTTAGTTCAATCCAAACAGTTAACTCTTAATGTTCCAATCTACCAAATACAGTGCCTTGCGAAAGCATTCTTGAACCTTTCAACATTTCGCCACATTTCAGGCTTCAAACATAAAGATATAAAATTTAAATTTTTTGTCATGAATCAACAGAAAGTGGGACACAATCGTGAAGTGGAACTAAATTTATTGGATAATTTAAACTTTTTTAACAAATAAAAAACTGAAAAGTGGGGCGTGCAATATTATTCGGCCCCTTTACTTTCAGTGCAGCAAACTCACTCCAGAAGTTCAGTGAGGATCTTTGAATGATCCAATGTTGTCCTAAATGACTGATGATGATAAATAGAATGCACCTGTGTGTAATCAAGTCTCCGTATAAATGCACCTGCTCTTTGATAGTCTCAGGGTTCTGTTTAAAGCGCAGAGAGAACCATGAAGACAAAGGAACACACCAGGCAGGTCCGAGATACTGTTGTGGAGAAGTTTAAAGCCGGATTTGGATACAAAAAGATTTCCCAAGCTTTAAACATCTCAAGGAGCACTGTGCAAGCAATTATATTGAAATGGAAGGAGTATCAGACCACTGCAAATCTACCAAGACCCGGCCGTCCCTCCAAACTTTCATCTCAAACAAGGAGAAGACTGATCAGAGATGCAGCCAAGAGGCCCATGATCACTCTGGATGAACTGCAGATAACTACAGCTGAGGTGGGAGAGTCTGTCCATAGGACAACAATCAGTCGTGCACTGCACAAATCTGGCCTTTATGGAAGAGTGGCTAGAAGAAAGCCATTTCTCAAAGATATCCATAAAAAGTCTCGTTTAAGGTTTTCCACAAGCCACCTGGGAGACACACCAAACATGTGGAAGAGGGTGCTCTGGTCAGATGAAACCAAAATCGAACTTTTTGGCCACAATGCAAAACGATGTGTTTGGCGTAAAAGCAACACAGCTCATCACCCTGAACACACCATCCCCACTGTCAAACATGGTGATGGCAGCATCATGGTTTGGGCCTGCTTTTCTTCAGCAGGGACAGGGAAGATGGCTAAAATTGATGGGAAGATGGATGGAGCCAAATACAGGACCATTCTGGAAGATAACCTGTTGGAGTCTGCAAAAGACCTGAGACTGGGACGGAGATTTATCTTCTAACAGGACAATGATCCAAAACATAAAACCAAATCTACAATGGAATGGTTCACAAATAGACGTATCCAGGTGTTAGAATGGTCAAGTCAAAGTCCAGACCTGAATCCAATCGAGAATCTGTGGAAAGAGCTGAAGACTGCTGTTCACAAACGCTCTCCATTCAACCTCACTGAGCTCGAGCTGTTTTGCAAGGAAGAATGGGAAAGAATTCCAGTCTCTCCACGTGCAAAACTGATAGAGACATACCCCAAGCGACTTGCAGCTGTAATTACAGCAAAAGGTGGCGCTACAAAGTATTAGCGCAAGGGGGCCGAATAATATTGCACGCCCCACTTTTCAGTTTATTTGTTAAAAAAGTTTAAATTATCCAATAAATTTTGTTCCACTTCACGATTGTGTCCCACTTATTGTTGATTCTTGACAAAAAATTGAATTTTTACATCTTTATGTTTGAAGCCTGAAATGTGGCGAAATGTTGGAAGGTTCAAGGCACTGTAGTTCTGCAATTATTCAATAATTTGTTATTTATTTTTGTAAAACAAGTCAAAGTGCTTTAACAGCAGCATTTAACAACCAGAAAACATACAATCTTCAATCTTCAGAATACGCAAATGTTTTTTTTCCAACCTTACAACGTAATGTGATGTATTATGAAAATTTCAGTGAGTAAATGTTGTCTAAACACTAGACTTTAAAGTAGTAACTGTAAGGGATTGCAGTTACTCATAAAGAGTACTCTGAATGCGTAATGGGATTACATGTATTCTGTTACCGCCCAACACTGAGTACATGTATGTTCTCTTGTGTACGGACACATGCAGACACTATATCTATACAAGATTTGAACCAAAACAGCAGATAAAAGTATTTGGTTCTTCTAAACCACACAATAGTGGGTTAACGATGTTTTTATCATGACATGTTTCTACTTCTGTCTTCCTCAGAAGCAACTCGTGACGTCACACATGACGCTGACAGCAGACAGACGAGACACTTCTGAGGAAACATGTCAAGGTAATAACATCGCTAACCTACTATTGTCTGGTATAAAAAATAAGAAAAATACTTTTTCTTCCACCAAGAAGAGCAGATGAGTCTTTCCAAACTAGAACAGCAAATGGATTCTCCATTGGAACTCCCCGTCTTATATCTGTTAGGAATCAGCCAAAGTCTGGGATTGTGTCTTTAATTCAGACAGAAGACATGTTTTATTGTTGATGGTAGACGCACGAACAACACAAACAAGGATGTTAAAGACAGCAAGTGATAATATACTCAGGAGAAACAGAGACCTCCAATCAGCAGCTGCCACAGTGTGCTTGTAGCTTGGCCTTCAGATAGACAAAACATCAAATGGAAAAGTACAGGCTTCTGCATATGTAAGAATGAAGTTAGAACTTTAACCATAGTTGCTTAAAAGTGTTATGAAATCTCACATATCCTCTAAATAACACCTTACTACACTAGTAATCATAATGTGGAAATGTCAAGTGTAAATATGTGTTTTAAATAACACGCTACAATGTTAGAAACAACACAGACACACAACGTTGCGTGAGAAGATGATCCTGCTGTCGTTTTGTAATGTATTTGTTATATATTCAAAAATTCCCTTTTGATAGGCCACAAGGAAGAAGATAGCCTGTTACGCAATACCCACATTTTCTTACAGTGAGAAGGTAATACTCAGTCACTGTATCGCACCACAGATCCTCTAAAAGACACGCCCAACAAACCAGCTGAGACAGAGTTAAATGTAAGAAGTTTATTATGTTTTCTTTATCTTTAAAGCTCAGAAGGTTCTTTTTATAGAACCAACAGTGTAAAGAAGCTAGTATTAAATACTACAATGATTGATTGATCTGGATGATCCAGAGGGGGATTGGGAGAATATCCTATGGTCATACAAATCCAAAATGTATCTTTCAAATAAAAACTCAACATGTTGTGTTTGGAGGAGAGAGAATGCGGAGTTGCATCCAAAGAACACATATAGCTACTGTGGAGCACGGGGAAAGGGGGTGGAAACATCATGCTTTGAGGCGGTTTTCTCTGCAAAGAGACCAAGAGGATTGATCTGTGCGAAGTACAGAATGAATGAGTAATTGGGAAATCCAGAGAAAAACCGCAGCAGTAAGGACGGTAGATGAAACTGGTTCTTTCAGATTCAATTAATTTCAAACCGTTGAATTCGCTAACACAAATCAGAGAATAAGACAGTTCAAAGACAAAGAATATACAACACATAGGTATTGGTCCATAGGGGTAGTTGACCAATGGCCATGAATGTTGATAAATATCCATATATGTTGTTGAATGTTGAGTGTCCTGGATCATCACCACAGTTTCACTAACAGACCTCGGAGAGGTCCACATTGAGAGAGGGATCCACTCCCATGGACTCCCAAGGCCATGCGGTGCAGGACTCCTGACATTGATCCCAAACACACTGCGAAGGCTTCAGAAGTATCTCCAGGTCCTGGAGCATCCTCAGTCTCCAGATCTCAACTCTAAAATAGAAAACCTTTGGAGTCAGTTGAAATTCTGTTATCCAGCAACAGCCACAAAACATCATTGCTCTAAAAGAGAGCTGCAGGAGGAATGGGCCAAAATACCAGCAACGGTGTGAAAAGATAATGAAGACGTTTGACTTCTGTCATTGGGATTTTATTCTCACGTCTCTCATAGTTCGAGGTTAATCTATGTTGATAATTACGTCTTTTTAAGTGGAGGACTTGCACAGTTGGTGACAAACTATCGTTTTTATCCCCACTGTATTTATTTTTCCCTAACCGCCTCAATAACTTCACTGGTTTTTATTCAGCTGTTCTTGTCTGTTCTTGTATTTAGCTCATGGTGGAAACAAGTTATAAAATAAATATAATGTATAAAAGCAATGCTTAAATAACTACTATATGAGAGACAATTTAAGAGTGCAGGTTAAAGTAACATTAGTAGCAGGTGATGTAAGATCCATTTCCTGTTTAAGTTCAGATTTTAAGTTTAGATTATAAAGTATGATGTTATCTCTGTCCAGACAAGGCCTACGATTACAAATCAAACTTGGCCTTTTCTTTTACAAAACGTTCTGATTATACTTAAATAGACATGAGTTCTGTGTTTTCCAGCTTTTTGTAAAACTGTGAACTTCCTGAACTTGTATATAATCTTCTAGAACCCAATAATTAAGCATAGAAAACCTGTTTAAGACTTACCCGTAGCTCAGTGTTTTAAAATGAGGAAGTGTGTTCAAGTTCTTTTACAATTGAATCATTCTTTTAATAGGAATGGTTTAGTGTGAACCAGGAAATTGTTTTCTTCTTTGTGGCGGCTGCAGCTGTGATGATGCTGGACTTGGAAAACGCTCCAGGAAGAATAATCTTTTCTCTCAGTTACTGGAATGAGACCCAATTATTATAACCACAACACCATAATGATAACTCCTTCAGACGCCATGTCTGAGGCAATTATCAATCTGTAGATTCATTTTATTCCCCTTTCTTCATTTTTGTGTCAGGGCATTCAGCTGCCACCCAATGCTCAGAGCACCAGCCCCTCACTGATCCCCTGCAGGTGGTGAGTCCACAAGAGGATGGCTTCTCTGTCTGTTAGAGGATAAAAAGAGATAAAAAGGAGTGGGTGGAGAAGGCCTCATGCTGCACCCTGAGCCAAAGCAAACTCCTAGTTTGTGATTTCCAGTCACTCAAGATCTGATTCTGAGATGAACGGCCAGATTCAGTTGTTACAAATTGGAAAACTCTTAGGTCTAGACTGTTTACAATTCATTACATTTGTGAAAAGCTGAAGGGAAACTATAGCAAAGTGCTGCTAATGGAAGCCCGTTTCCGCCATCTAAAAAAAAAGCCTACAGAAACTCAAAATGACGACTCTAAAACTCAAAATTACGAGTTTTAAACTGCATATGTGCAGTTGCTGCCCCATATGTATGTACATGGCATTTTGTGTGTTTTGTTGCCTCACAACCTGGAATTAACATGGATTGTTTGAGGATTTGCATCAGTTAGTTTACAGAACATGAGGGGCTGGTGCTGAGTGTACTGGGTGCAGCTCTGACTGCCACCCCCCGACCCAGAAATGGATTAAGGGGAAGAAAATGGATGGATGGAGTTTACAGAACATGCCCACAACTTTGAAGCTGTTGTCTTTTTTTTTTTATTGTGAAGCAAACAACAAGTACGACAAAATAGCAGAAAAGGTCAATGTGCATAACTATTCACCCCCCTAAAGTCAATACTTTGTAGAGCCACCTTTTGCGGCAATCACAGCTCCAAGTTGCTTTGGATAAGTCTCTATGAGCTTGCCACATCTTACCACTGGGATGTTTGCCCATTCCTCCTTGCAAAACTGCTCCAGCTCCTTCAAGTTGGATGGTTTGCGCTTGTGAACAGCAATCTTTAAGTCTGACCACAGATTTTCTATTGGATTGAGGTCTGGGCTTTGACTAGGCCATTCCTAGCCAGGCCATATCCATCCGTACACTCCGCTCAATCATCATTTCACTGCATGTAGCGTCTGGGTCTGGTCCCTGTGTTAGCTAATGTAGGTCGGTGCCGGTGACGTCAAGAGTTTGCGCCGAACGGGCAGGTTGTAGTTTGGCAGTGGCGAAGAATGCGATAGTAAAGTAATCCGGTCTGGTTCTATCAAGAAATGGAAGCAGGAGCATGAAGAATGTTTAGCAAATGTAATCGCTGGTCAAGATTGTGGCGCTACTCCCCACGGGCTCCGTTAGCTGCAAAGGAGATGGCTAGGCTAAATGCTAAATGCTAACAACACACTCGGGCGCATTACATACGTCACGGTACACTCAGATCCAATTGTTTCAATCTGCAAAAGGAGTTAACCCCTCCCACCTGTTCACGGAGCTCAATGGAACAAATCCAGACCTTAGTATGAAATGAAATTTGTACTAAGGTGTGGTACAACCAGGCTAAGCCATTCCAATACATTTACATGTTTCTCCTTAAACCACTGAAGTGTTGCTTTAGCAGTGTGTTTAGGGTCATTGTCCTGCTGGGAGTCTCCCACATGCCTTTTCGCGAACTCAAAACGTGCCATTTTGTTTTTAGCTGAAAGTAATGGCTTTCTTCTGGCCACTCTGCCATAAAGTCCAACTCTATGGAGCGTCCGGCTTATTGTCGTCCTATGTACAGATACTCCAGTCTCTGCTGTGGAACTCTATCTTAGGCCTCTGTGCTGCCTCTCTGATTAATGCCCTCCTTACCCGGTCCGTGAGTTTTGGTGGGCGGCCGTCTCTTGGCAGGTTTGCTGTTGTGCCATGTTCTTTCCATTTGGTTATGATAGATTTGATGGTGCTCCTGGGGATCATCAAAGATTTGGATATTTTTTTATAACCTAACCCTGATTTGTACTTCTCAACAACACTGTCCCTTACTTGTTTGGAGAGTTCCTTGGTCTTTCATGGGTGCCCGGTGGCGACCCGTGGTCGGCGAGTGGCTGGCGAGACTGCGGCCCGGTCCCGGGACAGAGAAGAGCGGAGGACAATAGGAGACGGAAGAGCGACTCTGGGCTTTTACCATGTTTTTTAATGGACCTTTGTAAATATTTGATTACATTTT